>JASEVX010000100.1:200763-305763 GCA_031761405.1 Serripes groenlandicus
TTGTATGTGGAAGGTTGTTGTATGTGGGTAAAGAGTAGTTGTATGTTGTAAAGAGGTTGTGTTGTATGTTGTAAAGAGTTGTTGTATGTTGTAAAGAGTTGTTGTATGTGGTAAGAGGTTGTTGTATGTGGTAAAGAGTTGTTGTATGTGGTAAAGAGTTGTTGTATGTGGTAAAGAGTTGTTGTATGTTGGTAAAGGTGTTGTTGTATGTGGTAAAGAGTTGTTGTATGTGGTAAAGAGGTTGTTGTATGTGGGTAAAGGGTTGTTGTATGTTGTAGTTTGTGGGAAAGAGTTGTTGTATGTTGTAAAGAGTTGTTGTATGTTGGAAAGAGTTGTTGTATGTGGTAAAGAGTTGTTGTATGTTGGTAAAGAGTTGTTGTATGTTGTAAAGAGTTGTTGTATGTTGTAAAGAGTTGTTGTATGTGGTAAAGAGGTTGTTGTATGTGGGAAAGAGTTGTTGTATGTGGGAAAGAGTTGTTGTATGTTGTAAAGAGTTGTTGTATGTTGGTATAGAGTTGTTGTATTTGGTAAAGAGTTGTTGTATGTGGTAAAGAGTTGTTGTATGTGGTAAAGAGTTGTTGTATGTGGTAAAGAGTTGTTGTATGTGGTAAAGAGGTTGGTTGTATGTTGGTAAAGAGTTGTTGTATGTTGGTTAAGAGTTGTTGTATGTTGTAAAGAGTTGTTGTATGTGGGAAAGAGTTTGTTGTATGTTGTAAAGAGTTGTTGTATGTGGGTAAAGAGGTTGTTGTATGTGGTAAAGAGTTGTTGTATGTGGGAAAGAGTTGTTGTATGTGGTAAGAGTGTTGTATGTTGTAAAGAGTTGTTGTATGTGGTAAAGAGTTGTTGTATGTTGTAAGGTGTTTGTATGTGGTAAAGAGTTGTTGTATGGTGGTATGAGTTGTTGTATGTGTAAGAGTTGTTGTATGTGGTAAAGGGTTGTTGTAGTGGTTTGTATGTGGTAAGGTTGTTGTATGTGTAAAGGGTTGTTGTATGTGGGTAAAGAGTTGTTGTATGTTGTAAAGAGTTGTTGTATGTTGTAAAGAGGTTGTTGTATGTGGTAAAGGGTTGTTGTATGTTGTAAAGAGTTGTTGTATGTGGTAAAGAGTTGTGTATGTTGTAAAGGAGTGGTTGTATGTGGTAAGAGTTGTTGTAGTTGTAGTTGTTTGTGGTAAAGAGTTGTTGTATGTGGTAAGAGTTGTTGTATGTGGGTAAAGAGTTGTTGTATGTGGGTAAAGAGTTGTGGTGTATGTGGTAAAGAGTTGTTGTATGTGGTAAAGAGTTGTTGTATGTGGTAAAGAGTTGTTGTATGTGTAAAGAGTTGTTGTATGTGTAAAGTGTTGTTGTATGTGGGTAAGGGTTGTTGTATGTGGTATAGGAGTTGTTGTATGTGGGTAAGAGTTGTGTATGTGGTAAAGAGTTGTTGTATGTGGGATAGGTTGTTGTATGTTGTAAAGTGTTGTGTATGTGGTAAAGTGTTGTTGTGGTATGTGGGTATAGAGTTGTTGTATGTGGTAAAGAGTTGTTGTATGGTGGTAAAGGAGTTGTTGTATGTGGTAAGAGGTTGTTGTATGTGGTAAGGAGTGTTGTATGTGGTAAGAGTTGTTTGTATGTGGTAATGAGTTGTTGTATGTGGTAAAGAGTGGTTGTATGTGGTAAGAGGTTGTTGTAGTTGTAAGGTTGGTGTATGTGTAAAGAGTTGTTGTATGGTGTAAAGAGTTGTTGTATGTGGGAAAGAGTGTTGTGTTGTGGAAAGTGTTGTTGTATGTGGGAAAGTGTTGTTGTATGTGGTAAAGAGGTTGTTGTATGTGGGAAAGAGTTGTGGTATGTGGTAAAGAGTTGTGTTGTGGTAAGAGTTGTTGTATGTGGTTAGAGTTGTTGTATGTGGTAAAGAGTTGTGTATGTGGTAAGGGTTGGTGGTATGTGTGGTAAGGTGTTGTTGTTGTAGAGTTGTGTATGTTGGTATAGTAGTTGTTGGGTGGGTAAAGAGTTGTTGTATGTGGTAAGGAGTGTTGTATGTTGGTAAGAGTTGTGTGTATGTTGGTAAAGTGTTGTTGTATGTGGTAAAGAGTTGTTGTATGTGGTTAAGGTTGTTGTTTGTGGGTAAGAGTTGTTGTTGTTGGTAAGAGTTGTTGTATGTGGGTTAGAGGTTGTTGTATGTTGTAATGAGTTGTTGTATGTGGTAAAGAGTTGTTGGGTTGGTAGTTGTGGTTGGTAGAGAGGTTGTTGTATGTGTGTAAAGGGTTGTTGGTTGTGTTGAAGAGTTGTGGTTGGTTTGGTGTAGGTGGTGTAGAGTGTTGTATGTGGTAGAGAGTGTGTTGTATGTGGTAAGAGGTTGTTGTATGTGGTAAGAGTTGTTGGTTGTGGTAGAGTTGTTGTATGTGTAAGAGTGGTGGTTTGTTGTGGTAAGAGGGGTTGTTGTGGTTGGTGTTGTTGGGGATGGTGTTGTATGTTGTAAGAGTTGTTGTATGTTGTAAAGAGTTGTTGTATGTGGGAATGGGTTGTTGTATGTTGGAAAGGGTTGTTGTATGTGGTAAAGAGTTGTTGTATGTTGTAAAGGTTGGTGTTGGTGGGTAGAGGTTGTTGTTGGTTGTAGAGTGGTTGTGGTAGGTGGGAAGGGGTGTGGTGGTTGTGGGAAGGGTTGTGTATGTGGGTTAGAGGTTTGGTATGTGGTAAAGTGTTGTTGTATGTGGGTAAGGGTTGGTGTATGTGGGAATGAGTTGTTGTATGTGGTAAGAGGTTGTTGTATGTGGTAAAGGAGTTGGGTTGTGTTTGGGTTGGTAATGAGTTGTTGTTGGGGTAGAGTTGTTGTATGTGGGAAGAGTGGTTGTTGTATGTGGTATAGAGTTGTTGGTATGTGGGAAAGGAGTTGTTGTATGTGGGTAAGGTTTGTGTGTGGTAGGGTGTGTTGTGTGTAAGAGTTGTTGTTTGTGGTATAGAGTTGTGTATGTGTAAGAGTTGTTGTTGGGGTTAGGGTTGTTGTTGTGGGTAAAGAGTTTGTTGGTATGTGGTTGTGGTGTTGTAGAGTTGTTGTTGTGGTAAAGGTTGTTGTTGTTGTAAGAGTTGTTGTATGTGGTAAAGAGTTGTTGTATGTTGTAAGGGTGTTGTTGGTATGTGGGGATGGTTGTTGTATTGGTAAGTGTTGTGGTTTGGGTAGGGTTGTTGTATGTGGTAAGGTTGTTGTATGGGGTAAGAGTTGTGTGTTGGTTGTAAGGGGTTGGTTGTGTGTTGGGTAGAGTGGTTATGTGGGAATGAGTGGTTGTATGTGGTAGAGTTGTTGTTTGTGGGTAAGTGTTGTTGTATGTGGTAAAGTGGTTGTTGTTGTGGGTTAGAGTTGTTGTATGTGGGAAGGTGGTTGTATGGGGGTAAGAGTTGTTGTATGTGGTATAGGTGTTGTTGTATGTGGGTAAGAGTTGTTGTATGTGGTTAAGAGTTGTTGTATGTGGGTAGAGTGGTTGTTGTTTGTGGGTAGAGGGTGTTGTATGTGGGTATGAGTTGTGTATGTGGTAAGGGTTGTTGGTATGTGGGAATGAGTTGTTGTATGTTGTAAAGAGTTGTTGTATGTGGGTAAGAGTGTGTTGTATGTGTAAAGGTTGTTGGTATGTGGTTAGGTGGTTGGTGGTAGGAGTTGTTGTTTGGGTAAGGTTGTTGTATGTGGTAAAGTGGTGTGTATGTGGGTTGTGTTTGTGGGGTAAGTGAGTTGTGTTGGTTTGGGTGGTGTATGTGGGTATGGTGTTGGTATGTTGTTAGAGTTGTTGTATGTTGTAAGAGTTGGTTGGGTTGTGGGAGGGTTGTGTTTGGGGGTGGTTGTGGGGTGTAGGGTGGTTTGTGGTGGGAGGGTTGGGTGATTGGGTGGTGTGGTTTGTGGTTAGTGGTGGTGGGTTTGGTGTGGTATGTGGTTTGTGGGTGGTTGGTTGGGTTTATGTGGTGTGGTGGTGTTGTGGGTTGGTGGGTAGGGGGTTTGGGTGGTGGGTTTGTGGGGTGTTGGGTGGTGTTTGTGGGAGTGGGGTTTTGTTTGGTGGGTTGAGTGTTGTTGGTGTAAGAGTTGGGTGTTGTTTGTGGGTAGTGGTGTTGTATGTGGGAGAGGGTTGGTGTATGTGGGTAAGAGTTGTTGTATGTGGTATAGGGTTGTTGTTGTGGTAAGAGGTTGTTGTTGTGGTATGAGTTGTTGTTGTGGTATTGGTTGGTTTGTGGTAGGGTGTTGGTTTGTTGTAATGAGTTGTGGGTATGTGGGTTGTGGGGGTTGTTTGGGTAGGGGTTGTTGTGGGGTAGTGTTGTATGTGGTAAGAGTGTTGTGTATGTGGTTAGAGTGTTGTTTGGGGGTTGGTTGGTTGTTGTGGTAGGTGGGTTGTTGTGTGGGTAATGTGTGTTTGTTGTGGGTAGTTGGTGTTGGTAGGGTTTTGTATGTGGGTAGTTGGGTTTTGTATGTGGTAGGTTGGTGTTTGGGTAAGAGTTGGTTGTATTGGGGTAGGGTTGGGGGTTTTGGTTGGGTGTTGTTTGGGGGGGTGTTGTGTTTGGGTAGGGGGTTGTGGTATGTTGTTGTTGTTGTATAGAGTTGTTGTGGGGTTTGGGTGTTGGGGTTGGGTTGTTTGGGTGGGTAGGGGTGTGTTGTTTGTGGTTGTTGGTATGTGGTTGTTGTAGTGGGTGTGGGTTTGTGTGGGGGTTGTGTTGTGGGTAGTGGTTGTTGTTGTGGGTATTGAGGGGTTGTTTGTTGGTAGGGGGGTGTGGGGTTTGTGGGTTGGTTGTGTGTTTGTGGGTAGAGTTGTGGGTATGGTGGTTAGGGGGGGGTTGGGTTTGTGGGTGGTTGGGGTTTGTGGGGGTGGTGTTTGTGGGGGGTTGTGGTTTGTGGGGTGTTGGTGGTGGTTTGTAGGTGGTAGGGTTTGTTGGGGGTAGAGGGTTTGTGTTGGGGTTGTGTTGGTGGTTGTGGGGTATGAGTGTTTGTTGGGTTTGGGGGTTTGTAGTGGGGGGTTGGGGTTTGTGTGGGTTGGTGGTTGGGGGTTGTGGTTGGGGGGTTTGTGGTTGGTGGTTTGTGTTGGGTGTTGGGTTTGGGGGGGTTGGTTTGTGTGTGTTGGGGGTTTGGGGTGGTGTTTGTGAGGGGGTTGTGGTTTGGTGGGGTGGGGGTTGGTGTTGTTGGGTTGTGGTTTGGTGGGTTGGGGGTTGTTGGGGGTTGGGGTTTGTGGGGGTGGGGGTTTGGGGGGGGTGGGTTTTGGGGGGGGGTGTTTGTTGGGTGGGGGTGTGGTGTTGTTAATGTTGTGGGTTGGGGTTTGTAGTGGGGGTGGGTGGTTGTTTGGGGTGGGTTGGGGGTTTGGTGGTTGGGGTTTGTGGGGGGGTGGGTTTGTGGGGGGTGGTGGGTTTTGGGGGTGGGTGTGGGGTTTGTTTTGGGGTTTGGTGTGTTTGTGGGGGGGTTGGGTGTTTGGGGGGGGGTGGGGTTTGTGGGGTGGGTTGGGGGTTTGTGGGTTGGGGGGGTGTGGGGGTTGGGGGTTGTGGTGGTGGGGGTTTGGGTGGGGGGGTGGTGGTTTTTGTGTGGGTGGGGTGGGTGGGAGGGGTGGGGGGTTTGTGGGGGGGGTGGGGTTTGGGGGGGTGGGAGGGGGTTTGGGGGGGGGTGGGTTGTGGGGGGTGGGGGTTTGGTGGGGGGGTGGGGGGTTGTGGGGGTGGGGTTTGGGGGTGGGGTGGGGGTTTTGGGGGGGTGTGGGTTGGGGTTTGGGTTGGGGGGGGGGTTTGGGGGGTGTGGGGGGTTTTGTGGGGGGGTGGTTGTGGTTGTGGGGGTTGTGGGTTGTGGTAGGTTTGGGGTGGGGTTTGGGTGGTGTTGTTGTGGGGGTTGGTTGGGTTTAGTTGGGGTTTGGAGGGGTATGTGGGGTTGGGGTTTTGGGGGGGGTGGGGTTTAGTGGGGTTGGTGGGGTTGGGGGGGTGGGGGTTTGGGGGGGTGGGGTTTGTGAGGGGTTGGGGGGTTTTGGGGGGGGTGGGGTTTGTGGGGGGTATGGGTTTTGTGGGGTGGGGGGGGTGGTTTTTGGGGGGTGTGGGGGGTGGGGTTTTGGGGAGGTGGGGTTTGGTGGTGGGGGTGGTTTGGTTGGGGTTGTGGGGGGTGGGGGTTTGGGGGGGGGGTGTGGGGTTTGGGGGGGTGTGGGGTTGGTGGGTGGGGTGAATGGGGAGTATATATTATTTGAGTTGATTAGTAGGGGTTTATGTTAGGTTTTTTGGGTTTAGGAAAGGGTTTGGTTTGTTGGTGTTTTTGGGTTTTGGTGGTTTTATGGGAGTATTTTGTTTTGGAGATTTATTATTGGGAGGAGGTGGAGAATGGTGGATTTTTTAGGGAGGGGATGTGGAGATTTTGAGGGTGTGAGTTGTGTGGTGTTGTTTAGTATTTTTAGGTGAGTAGGGGATTGTAAGGGTAGGATGTTGATGGGGGGTGAAGTTGTGAAAGTGTTGGTTATGGGAGGATTTTGAATGAGAGGTATAGATTAGTATTGAGAAGTTTGTTTATGTATGTTAGGGGTGAGGTAGGAGGGTTTGATATGAGGGAAGTTGTTTAATATTGATGTTTAGGGATGTGGTTTTGATGTTGGTGTTGTGAGGGTTAATTGTGTTTTGTGGGGGGGTTTGGATGGTGTTGTTGATGGGTTTTGGTGGAAGGAGTTTTGTATTGGGATTGGGGTAGGTTTTGTTTATATTTAAGGGAGGGATTGTTTGTTATGGGGTAGGAGATGAGTGGTTGTGAGTAGTAGATATTGATGGAAGGGATGGAGGTAAAGGTATGTATAGGGATAAGAAGGTGTGGGGAGGGGGATTGGAGGGTAGAGTGTAAGAGTGAAGAATATGGTTAATTGGAATGTTGGGGTGGGAGAGTTAGAGAATGGATTTATGGTTAGTTTGTGGGGTGGAAGGATTAGATTGGTTAAAGGGTAAGATAGTTTATTTGAGATTTTGTGGTAGGGGTTATATATGGGTGTTATTTTGTTTGTGTGGGAGGGTGGTATGTTTATGGGGATGTGTTTTTGGTGATTGTATTGGTGTATGGGGGGGTTTTGGGGGATTGTGGTATTGGGAGGAGGAGGGGATGTTTGGGGGGGGGGTAAATTTTGGGAGAGAGGTTTATTGGAGGGGTGGTAAAGGTAATTGAAGTGGGAGGGTGTTGTTTTGTGGGATGTTTTAATGGGTAGAAAAGTGTTTGGGGAGGGGAATAGGGTGAAGGTGATTATTAGATTGTTGGAGGGGGTTGGAGTTTTGAAGGTGGGGGTATAGAAGTTAAGTGGGGGGTATTTTGTTGAAGATTGGTTAGTGAGGGTGGTGTATTATGTTGTGGGGGGAAGGGTTGTGGTTTGTTTGGGGGGGTTTTTGTAGTTGTAAAAGAAGGTGTGGTAGAGGAGTGATGTATATATTGAGGTATGTTATTGATTGGGGTATGTTAGGGTTGATATTAATAGGTGGAGAGTATAAGGATAGTATTATGGTTAATGGAGGATATGTTGTTAGGGGTGGATGGGGATTTGGGTGGTAGGGGTGGTAGTTGGGGGGGGGGGGGGGGGGGGGTGGTGGGGGGGTTGGTGGTTGGATAGTGGGGTTAGGTGATGTGGGGAGAATGGTTGTTTTTGTAGTTGTTATGTTTATTGTTGGTAGTTGGTGTGGAGGTGGGTATATGGTGATTTGTGGTTATGATAATGGTTGTGGGTTTGTTGGGGTTTTTTATGAGTTTAAAATTGTTTTATTTTATTTTATGTGTGAGGGTTGGTTTTGGTAATTGTTTGGGTATTTTTGTATGTTTATAGGTTGGTTGGTGAGGGGGGGTTGTGAAGGTGGGTTGGGTTATGATGAGGGTGTTAGGAGGGTTTTGGTGGAGGGGAGGTTGTGGGGGGGGGTAGGGTGGTATGTGGAATGTGTTTGGTGGATAGAGGGGAAATTATTGGGAGAGAGTGGTGTTTGTTTAAAGTGGGGGGGGTAGATTTTTTGAGGAGATAGGTTAGTGTGGAGGGGTGGTAAATATTATGTGGGTTGGGGATTTGTTTGGGGTTGTTATGGATTTTAGAAAAGGTGAGGTAGAGGGGGTGTTGTGTATGGGGTTATTATTAGGGTGTTATGGGTTAGGGGGGGAAGATGTTTGTGAGAGAGGTGGTAGATTAATTTAAGTGAAGGGGTATGGTTGATTTGTTGGGGGGATTGTTTGGGTAGTGGGGGGTATATATTAGGGTGGTATGTGTTTTTGGGAGATGTGGGGTATTGGGGAAATATGGTGTTGGGTGGGATTGTTGGAGGAGTGATTGGAGTGTAGGGATGTATTTTTTGTGAAGGTGGGGGGGGGTGTTTGGCGATTTGGGAGGAGGGGGGGATGTGGGGGGTTAGGTGGTTTGGGGTTGGTGGGGTTGATGATTAGGATGGGGAGATGGTTGGGGTTGGGTAAGGGAATCGTTAATTATGGTGGTAGAGGAGTGTGGGGAGGTTGGTGTGTTGGTTAGTTGAAGGTTATGTTTGATGTTGTGGAGGTTTTGTATTGCAGGTTAAGATTTAGATATGGAGTGGGAAGTAGTCAGTTGATTTAGAGAGGAATATTGGTTATTTGATGGGATGTTAGGTTGTGTGTATTTGTTAGTTTATGGAAATTGTATTAGTAGTTTTAATGGGTATTAGAAGATGGAGTTTCGTAGGGTTTTATTGTTGGAGTGGAGGGGGATTTTAGGTATGGTTGGTTGATTGTTGTAAGTTGATGGGTTGATGGTTAGTTAGTTTGGGTATGTTTTAGTTGTAGTTTGAGGGATTGTAGGTTTGTTGTAGGAGGGTGTCGGAATGTGAGGATCGGGATATTCCAGGATATTAAATGATGTCTGATGTCGGTATTGATAAGTCAGATAGTTGGGTTTGTATGTATTTAGTTATTCAGCATAAACGTTTCTTAGCTGCAACAGACAGCTTTGATACATGGGAAGAAGAAATTGCTTGTTTTGAGCAATTCTTCTTGTGTCGCCATGTTTTATCTCTATTCAATTATTATACTTTCATTTTCATTTAAGGGAAGTTTCCAATTTTTTTCAGGTATGTTTTCAAAGTCGTCTGCTTCAGATTTGTTGTGTGTCGGAAATGGATAAGATAACCCTTTCCACATACAACAACCCTTTACCACATAATACAAAGACCCTTTACCACATACAGCAACTCTTCATTATCAACCTTTCATACAACGAACTATTTACCATATTACAACTCTATAATTTTACAAAGTGTAAAAAACTTTACCACATACAACAATCGTTCTTTACACATACACATCTTACCACATACAACAACTCTTTTACAACATAAATCAACTCTTTAACATACATACAACTCTTTACCACATACAACAACCCTTTACCACATACAACAACTCTTTACCCCACATACAACAACTCTTTCCACATACAACAACTCTTTACCACATACAACAACTCTTTACCACATACAACTACTCTTTACCACATACAACAACCCTTTACCACATACAACAACTCTTTACAACATACAACAACTCTTTCCCACATACAACAACTCTTTCCCACATACAACTACTCTTTACAACATACAACAACCCTTTACCACATACAACAACCCTTTACCACATACAACAACCCTTTACCACATACAACAACTCTTTACAACATACAACAACTCTTTACAACATACAACAACTCTTTCCCACATACAACAACTCTTTCCCACATACAACAACCCTTTCCCACATACAACAACCCTTTACACATACAACAACTCTTTACCACATACAACAACTCCTTTCCCACATACAACAACCCTTTACAACATACAACAACCCTTTACCACATACAACAACTCTTTCCCACATACAACAACTCTTTACCACATACAATAACTCTTTACCACATACAACAACTCTTTACCACATACAACAACCCTTTACCACATACAACAACTCTTTCCCACATACAACAACTCTTTACAACATACAACAACTCTTTACAACATACAACAACTCTTTACCACATACAACAACTCTTTACCACATACAACAACTCTTTACCACATACAACAACCCTTTACAACATACAACAACTCTTTACCACATACAACAACTCTTTACAACATACAACAACTCTTTACCACATACAACAACCTTTACCACATACAACAACTCTTTCCCACATACAACAACTCTTTACAACATACAACAACTCTTTACAACATACAACAACTCTTTACAACATACAACAACTCTTTACCACATACAACAACCCTTTACCACATACAACAACCCTTTACCACATACAACAACTCTTTACCACATACAACTACTCTTTCCACATACAACAACCCTTTACAACATACAACAACTCTTTACAACATACAACAACTCTTTACAACATACAACAACTCTTTCCACATACAACAACTCTTTACCACATACAACTACTCTTTCCCACATACAACAACTCTTTACCACATACAACAACTCTTTACCACATACAACAACTCTTTCCCACATACAACAACTCTTTCCCACATACAACAACTCCTTTACAACATACAACAACTCTTTACCACATACAACAACTCTTTACAACATACAACAACTCTTTACCACATAGCAACAACCCTTTCCACATACAACATTACACTACCTTTACCACATACAACAACTCTTTACCACATACAACAACTCTTTCCCACATACAACAACTCTTTCCCACATACAACAACCCTTTACAACATACAACAACTCTTTACCACATACAACAACTCTTTACCACATACAACAACTCTTTACCACATACAACAACTCTTTACCACATACAACAACTCTTTCCCACATACAACAACTCTTTACAACATACAACAACTCTTTACCACATACAACAACTCTTTACAACATACAACAACTCTTTACCACATACAACAACTCTTTCCCACATACAACAACCCTTTACCACATACAACAACTCTTTACCACATACAACAACTCTTTACCACATACAACAACTCTTTCCCACATACAACAACTCTTTACCACATACAACAACTCTTTACCACATACAACACTACATACAACAACTCTTTACCACATACAACAACTCTTTCCACATACAACAACTCTTTACCACATACAACAACCCTTTACCACATACAACAACCCTTTACCACATACAACAACTCTTTACCACATACAACAACTCTTTACCACATACAACTACTCTTTACAACATACAACAACCCTTTCCCACATACAACAACCCTTTACAACATACAACAACTCTTTACCACATACAACAACTCTTTACAACATACAACAACTCTTTCCCACATACAACAACTCTTTACCACATACAACAACTCTTTACCACATACAACAACCCTTTACCACATACAACAACTCTTTCCCACATACAACAACCCTTTCCCACATACAACAACCCTTTCCCACATACAACAACTCTTTACAACATACAACTACTCTTTACAACATACAACAACCCTTTCCCACATACAACAACCCTTTCCACATACAACAACTCTTTCCTACATCAACCACATACAACAACTCTTTACCACATACAACAACTCTTTACAACATACAACAACTCTTTACCACATACAACAACTCCTTTACAACATACAACAACTCTTTACCACATACAACAACTCTTTACAACATACAACAACTCTTTACAACATACAAGCAACTCTTTCCCACATACAACAACTCTTTACCACATACAACAACTCTTTACAACATACAACAACTCTTTACAACATACAACAACTCTTTACAACATACAACAACTCTTTCCCACATACAACAACTCTTTACCACATACAACAACCCTTTACCACATACAACAACTCTTTACAACATACAACAACTCTTTACAACATACAACAACTCTTTCCTACATATAACAACTCTTTACCACATACAACAACTCTTTACCACATACAACAACTCTTTACAACATACAACAACTCTTTACAACATACAACAACTCTTTACAACATACAACAACCCTTTCCTACATATAACAACTCTTTACCACATACAACAACTCTTTACCACATACAACAACTCTTTACAACATACAACAACTCTTTACAACATACAACAACTCTTTCCCACATACAACAACTCTTTACCACATACAACAACTCTTTACCACATACAACAACCCTTTCCACATACAACAACTCTTTACCACATACAACAACTCTTTACCACATACAACAACTCTTTACCACATACAACAACTCTTTCCTACATACAACAACTCTTTACCACATACAACAACTCTTTCCTACATACAACAACTCTTTACAACATACAACAACTCTTTACAACATACAACTACTCTTTACCACATACAACAACTCTTTACCACATACAACAACTCTTTACCACATACAACAACCCTTTCCCACATACAACAACCCTTTACAACATACAACAACTCTTTCCCACATACAACAACTCTTTACAACATACAACAACCCTTTACAACATACAACAACTCTTTACAACATACAACAACTCTTTACAACATACAACAACCCTTTACCACATACAACAACTCTTTACCACATACAACAACTCTTTACCACATACAACAACTCTTTACCACATACAACAACTCTTTACCACATACAACAACCCTTTACCACATACAACAACTCTTTACCACATACAACAACTCTTTACCACATACAACAACTCTTTCCTACATACAACAACTCTTTACCACATACAACAACTCTTTACCACATACAACAACTCTTTACCACATACAACAACTCTTTACAACATACAACAACTCTTTACCACATACAACAACTCTTTCCCACATACAACAACTCTTTACCACATACAACAACCCTTTACCACATACAATAACTCTTTACCACATACAACAACTCTTTCCCACATACAACAACCCTTTCCCCCACATACAACAACCCTTTACAACATACAACAACCCTTTCCCACATACAACAACTCTTTACAACATACAACAACTCTTTCCCACATACAACAACCCTTTCCCACATACAACAACCCTTTCCCACATACAACAACTCTTTACAACATACAACTACTCTTTACAACATACAACAACCCTTTCCCACATACAACAACCCTTTCCCACATACAACAACTCTTTCCTACATACAAACCACATACAACAACTCTTTACCACATACAACAACTCTTTACCACATACAACAACTCTTTCCCACATACAACAACTCTTTACCACATACAACTATTCTTTACCACATACAACAACTCTTTACCACATACAACTACTCTTTACCACATACAACTACTCTTTACAACATACAACAACCCTTTACAACATACAACAACTCTTTACCACATACAACTATTCTTTACAACATACAACAACTCTTTACAACATACAACTACTCTTTACAACATACAACAACCCTTTACAACATACAACAACTCTTTACCACATACAACTATTCTTTACCACATACAACAACTCTTTACCACATACAACTACTCTTTACCACATACAACAACTCTTTACCACATACAACAACTCTTTACAACATACACACAACTCTTTACAACATACAACAACTCTTTACAACATACAACTACTCTTTACAACATACAACAACTCTTTACAACATACAACAACCCTTTACAACATACAACAACCCTTTCCCACATACAACAACTCTTTACCACATACAACAACTCTTTACCACATACAACAACTCTTTACAACATACAACAACTCTTTACAACATACAACAACTCTTTCCCACATACAACAACCCTTTCCCACATACAACAACCCTTTCCCACATACAACAACTCTTTACCACATACAACTATTCTTTACAACATACAACAACTCTTTACAACATACAACTACTCTTTACAACATACAACAACCCTTTACAACATACAACAACTCTTTACCACATACAACTATTCTTTACCACATACAACAACTCTTTACCACATACAACAACTCTTTCCCACATACAACAACTCTTTACCACATACAATAACTCTTTACCACAGACAACAACCCTTTACCACATACAACAACTCTTTACCACATACAACAACTCTTTCCCACATACAACAACTCTTTACCACATACAACAACTCTTTACAACATACAACAACTCTTTACAACATACAACAACTCTTTACCACATACAACAACCCTTTCCCACATACAACAACCCTTTCCTACATACAACAACCCTTTACCACATACAACAACTCTTTCCTACATACAACAACTCTTTACAACATACAACAACTCTTTCCCACATACAACAACTCTTTACCACAGACAACAACCCTTTACCTCATACAACAACTCTTTACCACATACAACAACTCTTTACCACATACAACAACTCTTTACAACATACAACAACTCTTACCACATACAACAACTCTTTACAACATACAACAACTCTTTCCCACATACAACACCCTTTACAACATACAACAACTCTTTACCACATACAACAACTCTTACAACATACAACAACCCTTTACCACATACAACAACTCTTTACAACATACAACAACTCTTTACAACATACAACAACTCTTTCCCACATACAACAACCCTTTACAACATACAACAACTCTTTACCACATACAACAACTCTTTACAACATACAACAACCCTTTACCACATACAACAACTCTTTACAACATACAACAACTCCTTACAACATACAACAACTCTTTACCACATACAACAACCCTTTACAACATACAACAACTCTTTACCACATACAACAACTCTTTACAACATACAACAACTCTTTACAACATACAACAACTCTTTCCACATACAACAACTCTTTACAACATACAACAACCCTTTACCACATACAACAACTCTTTACAACATACAACAACTCTTTCCCACATACAACAACTCTTTACAACATACAACAACTCTTTACCACATACAACAACTCTTTACAACATACAACAACCCTTTACAACATACAACTACTCTTTCCCATATACAACAACTCTTTACAACATACAACAACTCTTTACCACATACAACAACTCTTTCCCATATACAACAACTCTTTCCCATATACAACAACTCTTTACAACATACAACAACTCTTTCCCACATACAACAACTCTTTCCCACATACAACAACTCTTTACCACATACAACTACTCTTTACAACATACAACAACCCTTTACAACATACAACTACTCTTTCCCATATACAACAACTCTTTACAACATACAACAACTCTTTCCCATATACAACAACTCTTTACAACATACAACAACTCTTTCCACATACAACAACTCTTTACAACATACAACAACCCTTTACCACATACAACAACCCTTTACCACATACAACTACTCTTTACCACATACAACAACCCTTTCCCACATACAACAACTCTTTACCACATACAACAACTCTTTACCACATACAACAACTCTTTACCACATACAACAACCCTTTACCACATACAACAACTCTTTACAACATACAACTACTCTTTACAACATACAACAACCCTTTACCACATACAACTACTCTTTACCACATACAACAACTCCACATACAACAACCCTTTCCCACATACAACAACTCTTTACCACATACAACTACTCTTTACCACATACAACAACTCTTTACCACATACAACAACCCTTTACCACATACAACAACTCTTTACAACATACAACTACTCTTTCCCACATACAACTACTCTTTCCCACATACAACAACTCTTTACAACATACAACAACTCTTTACAACATACAACAACTCTTTCCCATATACAACAACTCTTTACAAGATACAACAACTCTTTCCCACATACAACAACTCTTTACAACATACAACAACTCTTTACAACATACAACAACTCTTTACCACATACAACAACTCTTTACAACATACAACAACTCTTTACCACATACAACAACTCTTTCCCACATACAACAACTCTTTACAACATACAACAACTCTTTACAACATACAACAACTCTTTACCACATACAACAACTCTTTACAACATACAACAACTCTTTACAACATACAACAACTCTTTCCCATATACAACAACTCTTTACAACATACAACAACTCTTTCCCATATACAACAACTCTTTACAACATACAACAACTCTTTACCACATACAACTACTCTTTACCACATACAACTACTCTTTACCACATACAACAACTCTTTACAACCTTCAACAACTCTTTCCCACATACAACAACTCTTTACAACATACAACAACTCTTTCCCACATACAACAACTCTTTACCACATACAACAACTCTTTACCACATACAACAACCCTTTCCCACATACAACTACTCTTTACAACATACAACAACCCTTTCCCACATACAACAACTCTTTCCCACATACAACAACTCTTTCCCACATACAACAACTCTTTACAACATACAACAACTCTTTACCACATACAACAACTCTTTCCCACATACAACAACCCTTTCCCACATACAACAACTCTTTACCACATACAACAACCCTTTACCACATACAACAACCCTTTACCACATACAACAACTCTTTCCCACATACAACAACCCTTTCCCACATACAACAACCCTTTACCACATACAACAACCCTTTACAACATACAACAACCCTTTACAACATACAACTACTCTTTACCACATACAACAACTCTTTACAACATACAACAACCCTTTCCCACATACAACAACTCTTTCCCACATACAACAACTCTTTACCACATACAACAACTCTTTCCCACATACAACAACCCTTTCCCACATACAACAACCCTTTACAACATACAACTACTCTTTACCACATACAACAACTCTTTACAACATACAACAACTCTTTCCCACATACAACAACTCTTTACCACATACAACAACTCTTTCCCACATACAACAACTCTTTCCCACATACAACAACTCTTTACAACATACAACAACTCTTTCCCACATACAACTACTCTTTCCCACATACAACAACCCTTTACCACATACAACAACTCTTTACCACATACAACAACTCTTTACAACATACAACTACTCTTTACCACATACAACAACTCTTTACCACATACAACAACTCTTTACCACATACAACAACTCTTTACCACATACAACAACTCTTTACCACATACAACTACTCTTTACCAAATACAACAACTCTTTACCACATACAACAACTCTTTACCAAATACAACAACTCTTTCCCACATACAACAACTCTTTATAACATACAACAACTCTTTACAACATACAACAACTCTTTACAACATACAACTACTCTTTACCACATACAACAACTCTTTACAACATACAACAACTCTTTCCCACATACAACAACTCTTTACCACATACAACAACTCTTTACAACATACAACAACTCTTTACAACATACAACTACTCTTTACCACATACAACAACTCTTTACAACATACAACAACTCTTTCCCACATACAACAACTCTTTACCACATACAACAACTCTTTACCACATACAACAACTCTTTACAACATACAACAACTCTTTACAACATACAACTACTCTTTACCACATACAACAACTCTTTACCACATACAACAACCCTTTACCACATACAACAACCCTTTACCACATACAACAACTCTTTCCCACATACAACAACTCTTTACCACATACAACTACTCTTTACCACATACAACAACCCTTTCCCACATACAACAACTCTTTACAACATACAACAACTCTTTACAACATACAACAACCCTTTACCACATACAACAACTCTTTCCCACATACAACAACTCTTTACCACATACAACTACTCTTTACCACATACAACCACTCTTTACAACATACAACAACTCTTTCCCACATACAACAACTCTTTACCACATACAACAACTCTTTACCACATACAACAACTCTTTACAACATACAACAACTCTTTACAACATACAACTACTCTTTACCACATACAACAACTCTTTACCACATACAACAACTCTTTACCACATACAACAACTCTTTCCCACATACAACAACTCTTTCCCACATACAACAACCCTTTCCCACATACAACAACCCTTTACAACATACAACTACTCTTTACCACATACAACAACTCTTTCCCACATACAACAACTCTTTCCCACATACAACAACCCTTTCCCACATACAACAACTCTTTACAACATACAACAACTCTTTACAACATACAACTACTCTTTACAACATACAACAACCCTTTCCCACATACAACAACCCTTTACAACATACAACTACTCTTTACCACATACAACAACTCTTTACAACATACAACAACCCTTTACCACACACAACTATTCTTTACAACATACAACTACTCTTTACAACATACAACTACTCTTTACAACATACAACAACTCTTTACCACATACAACAACTCTTTCCCACATACAACAACTCTTTCCCACATACAACAACCCTTTCCCACATACAACAACCCTTTCCCACATACAACAACTCTTTACAACATACAACAACTCTTTACCACATACAACAACTCTTTCCCACATACAACAACTCTTTCCCACATACAACAACCCTTTCCCACATACAACAACCCTTTACAACATACAACAACCCTTTACAACATACAACTACTCTTTACAACATACAACAACTCTTTACCACATACAACAACTCTTTACCACATACAACAACCCTTTCCCACATACAACAACTCTTTCCCACATACAACAACCCTTTCCCACATACAACAGCCCTTTACAACATACAACTACTCTTTACCACATACAACAACTCTTTACAACATACAACAACTCTTTACAACATACAACAACTCTTTACCACATACAACAACTCTTTACCACATACAACAACTCTTTACAACATACAACAACTCTTTACAACATACAACTACTCTTTCCCACATACAACTACTCTTTACCACATACAACAACTCTTTACCACATACAACAACCCTTTCCCACATACAACAACTCTTTCCCACATACAACAACTCTTTACCACATACAACAACTCTTTACCACATACAACAACTCTTTACCACATACAATAACTCTTTACAACATACAACAACTCTTTACAACATACAACTACTCTTTACCACATACAACAACCCTTTACAACATACAACAACTCTTTACCACATACAACAACTCTTTCCCACATACAACAACTCTTTCCCACATACAACTACTCTTTCCCACATACAACAACCCTTTACCACATACAACAACTCTTTACCACATACAACAACTCTTTACCACATACAACAACTCTTTACAACATACAACAACTCTTTACCACATACAACAACTCTTTACAACATACAACAACTCTTTCCCACATACAACTACTCTTTCCCACATACAACAACTCTTTACCACATACAACAACTCTTTCCCACATACAACTACTCTTTCCCACATACAACAACTCTTTCCCACATACAACAACTCTTTACCACATACAATAACTCTTTACAACATACAACAACCCTTTCCCACATACAACAACCCTTTACCACATACAACTACTCTTTCCCACATACAACAACTCTTTCCCACATACAACAACTCTTTCCCACATACAACTACTCTTTCCCACATACAACAACTCTTTCCCACATACAACAACTCTTTACCACATACAATAACTCTTTACAACATACAACAACCCTTTCCCACATACAACAACCCTTTACCACATACAACTACTCTTTCCCACATACAACAACTCTTTCCCACATACAACAACTCTTTACCACATACAATAACTCTTTACCACATACAACAACTCTTTCCCACATACAACAACTCTTTCCCACATACAACAACTCTTTACAACATACAACAACCCTTTACCACATACACCAACTCTTTCCCACATACAACAACTCTTTCCCACATACAACAACTCTTTACCACATACAATAACTCTTTACAACATACAACAACCCTTTACCACATACAACAACTCTTTCCCACATACAACAACTCTTTCCCACATACAACAACTCTTTACCACATACAACAACTCTTTACAACATACAACAACCCTTTACCACATACAACAACTCTTTACCACATACAACAACTCTTTACCACATACAACAACTCTTTCCCACATACAATAACTCTTTACAACATACAACAACCCTTTCCCACATACAATAACTCTTTACAACATACAACAACCCTTTCCCACATACAACAACCCTTTACCACATACAACTACTCTTTACAACATACAACAACCCTTTCCCACATACAACTACTCTTTACAACATACAACAACTCTTTCCCACATACAACAACTCTTTACCACATACAACTACTCTTTCCCACATACAACAACTCTTTACCACATACAACAACTCTTTACCACATACAACAACTCTTTCCCACATACAACAACTCTTTACCACATACAACTACTCTTTACAACATACAACAACTCTTTACAACATACAACAACTCTTTACCACATACAACAACCCTTTCCCACATACAACAACTCTTTCCCACATACAACAACCCTTTCCCACATACAACAACTCTTTACCACATACAACAACTCTTTCCCACATACAACTACTCTTTACAACATACAACAACTCTTTACCACATACAACAACTCTTTACCACATACAACAACTCTTTACCACATACAACAACTCTTTCCCACATACAACAACCCTTTACCACATACAACAACTCTTTACAACATACAACAACTCTTTCCCACATACAACAACCCTTTCCCACATACAACAACCCTTTACCACATACAACTACTCTTTACAACATACAACAACCCTTTCCCACATACAACTACTCTTTACAACATACAACAACTCTTTCCCACATACAACAACTCTTTACCACATACAACTACTCTTTCCCACATACAACAACTCTTTCCCACATACAACTACTCTTTCCCACATACAACAACTCTTTCCCACATACAACAACCCTTTACCACATACAACAACTCTTTACAACATACAACTACTCTTTCCCACATACAACAACCCTTTCCCACATACAACAACTCTTTACCACATACAACCACTCTTTACAACATACAACTACTCTTTCCCACATACAACAACCCTTTCCCACATACAACAACTCTTTACCACATACAACCACTCTTTACAACATACAACTACTCTTTCCCACATACAACAACTCTTTCCCACATACAATAACTCTTTACCACATACAACAACTCTTTACAACATACAACTACTCTTTACCACATACAACAACCCTTTCCCACATACAACAACCCTTTACAACATACAACTACTCTTTACCACATACAACTACTCTTTACCACATACAACAACTCTTTACAACATACAACAACTCTTTCCCACATACAACAACTCTTTACCACATACAACAACTCTTTACCACATACAACTCTTTACAACATACAACAACTCTTTACAACATACAACAACTCTTTCCCACATACAACAACCCTTTCCCACATACAACAACCCTTTCCCACATACAACAACTCTTTACAACATACAACTACTCTTTACAACATACAACAACCCTTTCCCACATACAACAACCCTTTCCCACATACAACAACTCTTTCCTACATACAAACCACATACAACAACTCTTTACCACATACAACAACTCTTTACCACATACAACAACTCTTTCCCACATACAACAACTCTTTACCACATACAACAACCCTTTCCCACATACAACAACCCTTTCCCACATACAACAACTCTTTACCACATACAACAACTCTTTACAACATACAACTACTCTTTACCACATACAACAACCCTTTCCCACATACAACAACCCTTTACAACATACAACTACTCTTTACCACATACAACTACTCTTTACCACATACAACAACTCTTTACAACATACAACAACTCTTTCCCACATACAACAACTCTTTACCACATACAACAACTCTTTACCACATACAACAACTCTTTACAACATACAACAACTCTTTACAACATACAACAACTCTTTCCCACATACAACAACCCTTTCCCACATACAACAACCCTTTCCCACATACAACAACTCTTTACAACATACAACTACTCTTTACAACATACAACAACCCTTTCCCACATACAACAACTCTTTACCACATACAACAACTCTTTACAACATACAACAACTCTTTACCACATACAACAACTCTTTACCACATACAACAACTCTTTACAACATACAACAACTCTTTACAACATACAACAACTCTTTCCCACATACAACAACCCTTTCCCACATACAACTACTCTTTACCACATACAACAACTCTTTACCACATACAACAACTCTTTACCACATACAACTATTCTTTACCACATACAATAACTCTTTACAACATACAACAACTCTTTACAACATACAACAACTCTTTACCACATACAACAACTCTTTACCACATACAACAACTCTTTACAACATACAACAACTCTTTACCACATACAACAACTCTTTACAACATACAACAACTCTTTACAACATACAACAACTCTTTACCACATACAACAACTCTTTCCTACATACAACAACTCTTTACAACATACAACAACTCTTTACCACATACAACAACTCTTTACCACATACAACTACTCTTTACAACATACAACAACTCTTTACCACATACAACAACTCTTTACCACATACAACAACTCTTTACAACATACAACAACCCTTTACCACATACAACAACTCTTTACCACATACAACAACTCTTTCCCACATACAACAACTCTTTACCACATACAACAACTCTTTACCACATACAACAACTCTTTACAACATACAACAACCCTTTACCACATACAACAACTCTTTACAACATACAACAACTCTTTACCACATACAACAACTCTTTACAACATACAACAACTCTTTACCACATACAACAACCCTTTACCACATACAACAACTCTTTACAACATACAACAACTCTTTACAACATACAACAACTCTTTACAACATACAACAACTCTTTACCACATACAACAACTCTTTACCACATACAACAACTCTTTACAACATACAACAACTCTTTACCACATACAACTACTCTTTACAACATACAACAACTCTTTACCACATACAACAACTCTTTACCACATACAACAACTCTTTACAACATACAACAACTCTTTACCACATACAACTATTCTTTACCACATACAACAACTATTTACCACATACAACAACCCTTTCCCACATACAACAACTCTTTCCCACATACAACAACTCTTTCCCACATACAACAACTCTTTACAACATACAACAACTCTTTACCACATACAACAACTCTTTCCCACATACAACAACCCTTTCCCACATACAACAACTCTTTACCACATACAACAACCCTTTACCACATACAACAACCCTTTACCACATACAACAACTCTTTCCCACATACAACAACCCTTTCCCACATACAACAACCCTTTACCACATACAACAACCCTTTACAACATACAACAACCCTTTACAACATACAACTACTCTTTACCACATACAACAACTCTTTACAACATACAACAACCCTTTCCCACATACAACAACTCTTTCCCACATACAACAACTCTTTACCACATACAACAACTCTTTCCCACATACAACAACCCTTTCCCACATACAACAACCCTTTACAACATACAACTACTCTTTACCACATACAACAACTCTTTACAACATACAACAACTCTTTCCCACATACAACAACTCTTTACCACATACAACAACTCTTTCCCACATACAACAACTCTTTCCCACATACAACAACTCTTTACAACATACAACAACTCTTTCCCACATACAACTACTCTTTCCCACATACAACAACCCTTTACCACATACAACAACTCTTTACCACATACAACAACTCTTTACAACATACAACAACTCTTTCCTACATACAACAACTCTTTACCACATACAACAACTCTTTACCACATACAACAACTCTTTCCCACATACAACAACCCTTTACCACATACAACAACTCTTTACAACATACAACAACCCTTTCCCACATACAACAACTCTTTCCCACATACAACAACTCTTTCCCACATACAACAACTCTTTACCACATACAACTACTCTTTACAACATACAACAACTCTTTACCACATACAACTACTCTTTACCACATACAACAACCCTTTACCACATACAACAACTCTTTACCACATACAACAACTCTTTCCTACATACAACAACTCTTTACAACATACAACAACTCTTTACCACATACAACAACTCTTTACCACATACAACTACTCTTTACAACATACAACAACTCTTTACAACATACAACAACTCTTTACCACATACAACTATTCTTTACCACATACAACAACTATTTACCACATACAACAACCCTTTCCCACATACAACAACTCTTTACCACATACAACAACTCTTTACCACATACAACAACTCTTTACCACATACAACTACTCTTTACAACATACAACAACTCTTTACAACATACAACAACTCTTTACCACATACAACTATTCTTTACCACATACAACAACTATTTACCACATACAACAACCCTTTCCCACATACAACAACTCTTTACCACATACAACAACTCTTTACCACATACAACAACTCTTTACCACATACAACAACTCTTTACCACATACAACTATTCTTTACCACATACAACAACCCTTTACCACATACAACAACCCTTTACCACATACAACAACTCTTTCCCACATACAACAACCCTTTACCACATACAACAACTCTTTACAACATACAACAACTCTTTACCACATACAACTACTCTTTACCACATACAACAACCCTTTACCACATACAACAACTCTTTACCACATACAACAACTCTTTCCTACATACAACAACTCTTTACAACATACAACAACTCTTTACCACATACAACAACTCTTTACCACATACAACTACTCTTTACAACATACAACAACTCTTTACAACATACAACAACTCTTTACCACATACAACTATTCTTTACCACATACAACAACTATTTACCACATACAACAACCCTTTCCCACATACAACAACTCTTTACCACATACAACAACTCTTTACCACATACAACAACTCTTTACCACATACAACAACTCTTTACCACATACAACTATTCTTTACCACATACAACAACCCTTTACCACATACAACAACCCTTTACCACATACAACAACTCTTTCCCACATACAACAACCCTTTACCACATACAACAACTCTTTACAACATACAACAACTCTTTACCACATACAACTACTCTTTACCACATACAACAACCCTTTACCACATACAACAACTCTTTACCACATACAACAACTCTTTCCTACATACAACAACTCTTTACAACATACAACAACTCTTTACCACATACAACAACTCTTTACCACATACAACTACTCTTTACAACATACAACAACTCTTTACAACATACAACAACTCTTTACCACATACAACTATTCTTTACCACATACAACAACTATTTACCACATACAACAACCCTTTCCCACATACAACAACTCTTTACCACATACAACAACTCTTTACCACATACAACAACTCTTTACCACATACAACTACTCTTTCCCACATACAACAACTATTTACCACATACAACAACCCTTTCCCACATACAACAACTCTTTACCACATACAACAACTCTTTACCACATACAACAACTCTTTCCCACATACAACAACTCTTTATAACATACAACAACTCTTTCCCACATACAACAACTCTTTACCACATACAACAACTCTTTACCACATACAACAACCCTTTCCCACATACAACAACTCTTTACCACATACAACAACTCTTTACCACATACAACAACTCTTTACCACATACAACAACTCTTTACCACACAACAACTCTTTACCACATACAACAACTCTTTACCACATACAACAACTCTTTACAACATACAACAACTCTTTACAACATACAACAACCCTTTACCACATACAACAACCCTTTCCCACATACAACAACCCTTTCCCACATACAACAACTCTTTACCACATACAACAACCCTTTACAACATACAACAACTCTTTACCACATACAACAACTCTTTACCACATACAACAACTCTTTACCACATACAACTCTTTACCACATACAACAACTCTTTACCACATACAACAACTCTTTCCCACATACAACAACTCTTTACCACATACAACTATTCTTTACCACATACAACAACTCTTTACCACATACAACAACCCTTTCCCACATACAACAACTCTTTACCACATACAACAACTCTTTACCACATACAACAACTCTTTACCACATACAACTACTCTTTACAACATACAACAACTCTTTCCCACATACAACAACCCTTTCCCACATACAACAACTCTTTACCACATACAACAACTCTTTACCACATACAACTATTCTTTACCACATACAACAACTCTTTACCACATACAACAACCCTTTCCCACATACAACAACTCTTTACCACATACAACAACTCTTTACCACATACAACAACTCTTTACCACATACAACAACTCTTTACAACATACAACAACTCTTTCCCACATACAACAACTCTTTACCACATACAACAACCCTTTCCCACATACAACAACTCTTTCCCACATACAACAACCCTTTCCCACATACAACAACTCTTTACCACATACAACAACTCTTTACCACATACAACTATTCTTTACCACATACAACAACTCTTTACCACATACAACAACCCTTTCCCACATACAACAACTCTTTACCACATACAACAACTCTTTACCACATACAACAACTCTTTACCACATACAACAACTCTTTCCCACATACAACAACTCTTTACCACATACAACAACTCTTTACAACATACAACAACTCTTTACCACATACAACAACTCTTTACCACATACAACAACTCTTTACCACATACAACTACTCTTTACCACATACAACTACTCTTTACCACATACAACAACCCTTTACCACATACAACAACCCTTTACCACATACAACAACTCTTTACCACATACAACAACTCTTTCCCACATACAACAACTCTTTACCACATACAACAACCCTTTACCACATACAACAACTCTTTACCACATACAACAACTCTTTCCCACATACAACAACTCTTTACCACATACAACAACCCTTTACCACATACAACAACTCTTTACCACATACAACAACCCTTTCCCACATACAACAACTCTTTCCTACATACAACAAGTCTGCAGCATACAACGTGTCAACATCCTGTCAAAAATGTTAAAAATCTCCCTAAATGAGAGTTTAATAATTAAATAAAGTTGAAATCATTGTGACAAAAGGTGAATTTTTTTTCATAATTTTGCCGTTTACCACAATGTTTTCAAAAGTCATCTGCTGCAGAGGCGTCTGAAAGCATCTATATGTGGGAAAGCCTCAAAGGGTTATCATTTATAAATAAAATAGTTTTTATGCCACATGAGGGAGACACATTGGAAAGACACTTTTCCTACATGTATTTGTCTGTTTGTACATCAACCTTTCACGCTTTTGCTTTAAGCAGGGACACTATATTACAGGGATATGAAACGCGTGCGGTTTCATCAGCCTTATCAGTAATATGTTGGCCTCGCTTCGTACAGGTATCGGCCATTTTGATTTACCCATTCCGATAGATAACGACCTTCACTTGCGTATGATAACGGTTACTTGCGTGCAAATACGGCTGTTTTCGTTGATTTGCTAGCGCTCTTTACAGTAACCAGGGACACAAAATATAGACAAAAGATTCAAATTTGTGTAAAATAATTTATTATTTTATCAAGAAGTCTTAGTCAAGTGGTATTTTAATCTTTTCAAAATAAAAACAATAACTGGTTATTACAATACATTATTTTTTTATTAAAAAATCGTTTGATGGAAAAACAGATTGTTATTGAAAACATGAGATTATCTCTTGATTGAGGTGGCCCAAAACAATAAAATATATGCAATTCTAAAGAGGTCTATAATATCACACTGACCAGATGGCAGGGTGACTTATGTTATGTAACATTATGCAATCATTTCCTGTCGTGTTCCATATGTGTTGGTTACATACTAATTAATTGGTTTTATAACCCTTTCATTGTTCATACAGGGAAATGGGCTAATTGGTAATTAAACTCTTATTAATAACCCTTCTCGACATTCAAACATCTGCAGCAGACAAATTCGAATTCATACTTGGCCATTCATTTTGCAAATATACCTAAGATTGTAAATGTAATTATGATTTAATAAAAAAGGGCAAACCATTTTTTTAAAAGAAAAAAAATGCTCAAGAATCTTGACAATCATTTTTGGATGCAGCACACGACTTTTGAAAACAGTACAACAAAAGGAGAATTTGTTCATAACGGCTCCTTTTGTCACAATGTTTTTAACTTTATTCAACACTTGTTCTTTGATATGATGTTCTAGGTCGTCTACTGCAGATTTGTTTTATGTGAGAAAGGGTTAACTTTCACTTTCATTCATATACCAATATTTTAATACATGTTACGTATATACATTCATTCATGTACATGTACCAATGTTTTAATATTATACTGTATA
This sequence comes from Serripes groenlandicus, assembly GCA_031761405.1. Lineage (NCBI taxonomy): Eukaryota > Metazoa > Mollusca > Bivalvia > Cardiida > Cardiidae > Serripes > Serripes groenlandicus. The sequence goes on from JASEVX010000100.1 coordinate 229,461, forward strand.
TCATATAATTATTGATTTCCTAGCTTTCTTTGCTAAAGGAGTGCATTTGTTTTTCGTTTTCTTTGGCCTCCTGCCAATTCGTCCCCTTCTGCTGCCATGAAGTTTGCCCATTCTGAAATAAATTAACATTGAATAATGATTATACACTTTGCCTTCGTTGTTAAAACAGGGATATATTTCATTGATTAAAAACCTTATATCATGAATTAATTGTTGGAAAGTTACACACAAATCTAGGTACCCATAATTTTCATTAATTGGTCGCCCTTTGTTAAAATTTATCCGCGTTTTTCTCAGTTTTTCTCAGTTTTTCTCAAACAATTCTAGGTGAATCTCGGCATACAACAGGTTTGTGAAAATAATTTAAACCAACATTGATCATTCAACATTATCAATCTGACCTTTAAATGTATATATATTGGCAATATAGAACCGCAAATAATGTTTTGTATAAACCCGATTCGTTATTTTTCTAAATGTCCGCCATTTTTTAAAAATTTCATCGCATTTTTTCTCAGACAATATTAGATTCTCCATTGAATACATACAGGTTTGTAAAATAATTTAAACCAAGATTGATCATTTAACATTTACAATCTGACCTTTGAATGTGTTTATAACAGCAATATTTAACAGTAATTGATGTTTTGCATAGCCCCTATTTGTTATTTTGACAAAATGGCCGTCATCTTTTTTAAAATTCATCGCATTTTTTCACAAGTTTTCACAAACAATTCTAGAAAATTTCCGGCAAACATCAGCTATATTAAAATAATTAGGACACAGTTTGACCAATGATCTTTTATAATATAACATTGAAATGTGTTTATAACGGCAATATAGAACACATGTCGGTCCCCCACATAGCCTATATTCTTCGTTTTGACTTTATTGACCACAATTTTGTTAAATTTCATCGCATTTTTTATCATTTTTTCTCTGACAATATTAGATTCTTCATTGCATACAACAGATTTGTAAAAATAATTTAAACCAAGATTGATCATTTAACTTTTACAATCTGACCTTTCAATGTATTTACAAAGGCCACATTGAACAGTAAATGGTGTTTTGCATAGCCCCGATTCGTTATTTTGACAAAATGGTCGTCATCTTTTTTAAAATTCATCGCATTTTTTCACAAGTTTTCACAAACAATTCTAGAAAATTTCCGGCAAACATCAGCTATATTAAAATAATAGGGACACAGTTTGGCCAATGATCTTTTATAATATAACATTGAAATGTGTTTATAACGGCAATATAGAACACATGGCGGTCCCCCACATAGCCTATATTCTTCGTTTTGAATTTTTTGACCACAATTTTGTGGAAAATATCGACTTCAAAAACTCATTGCAATAACTATCATTTTTTGTTTAAATACAAGCTCAAAGTTAACGTAAATGTAAGAAAAAAAGATAGAAATTATGTTATGTACTTACATTCTCGGTTATTCCTTTTTAAACTTATTAATTTTAATAAAACATCCGTCTATCTACATCGATAGCCATCGCGGAAATGAATGTACGAAGTGGATAATGACCAGAGCGGCTAATGACCGCTTTTCTTACAGCGAGGCGAAGATAACGGAGCTTATCGATTCGCTTCATATCCCTGTATATAGTGTCCCTGCTTTAAGCCTTTCCCATATAAAACAAATCTGCAGCAGAATTCTAAAACAAATTTTCAAAAAAGGGACAAATCTCTCTTGATAAATGATGGTTTAATTATTAAATAGAATTGAAAACATGGTGGCAAGGGGTGAAATTGCTCATTACATTTTTAAAAGTCATCTTCTGCAGAGGCTTCAGTATTTTGAAAAGAGTTTTAACTGACATATTGACAGCAGGGATGTGCTACTCATACTCATTCTTACTTGAGTACTAAAGCAAAATGGCCAGTATGTATGAGTACTTTCACACTAGTTTATGAAATGCTAAATTTATTCTACTTGAATATAGCATCATGTTTTTTTTTTATTTGTGACCCATCATTGTCTACATACGTCTTATACTGCATAATAATAATTTTAAAAATTCTGTACTTTAAGTTGAACTCAGTACTTACTCAAGTAAACACACACAAGTAAGCATTCAGTACTTACTTGGGAATTTCGTAAGCATCGGTACTCAGTACTTACTTGGGTACTAACCTCCAGTATTCGACCCATCCTTGATTGACAGGCAATGCATGTGTTCTTTGTTCTCTTGTTTGAAGTTTTCCATTAGACGTGGCGGCGCTACGGTCATGGTGGAGTGCCCTTTGGAAAGGCAAATTTCCTAGCCTAGTACTGGTTTGTTTACCCAGGAATCATGAATAAGTGAACTGATGCAGTGATTTAACGGTAATAATGTTGAAAACCGCGTTAAACACAAATACATGTAAAACAAAACAAATTTTCATTAGAAACACCTGTATTAACCTTTTCATGCATTCAACAAATCTGCAGCAGACAACTTTACATTTATTGAATAGAGTAAGAAACATTGTGGAAAAAGGAAATATTGCCCTTTATGAACAATTTCGTAATATTGCCGCAGTGTTTTTCAAATCTGATCAATAATTACATTTTTAGTACTCCATTTGTTATCGTTTTAATTAGATATGAGTAATTTTTGTCGCAGTGTTTTCAACTCTTATCACTAATTATTACACTTCCATTTATAGCACTTTCATTGTTGTCTGCTGCAAATTTGTAGCATGTTGGAAAGGGGGGGTAAAATACAGTTTATACAGTTTTGTTTGGCAATTCTAGCAGCCAATTAGGTTAAATACAGTTTACACAGTTTTTGTTTGGCAGTTTTAGCAGCCTATTAGGTTCAAACGCCGACTCAAAAAATAATCTTAACCCTTTCCCACATATAGACCCTTTCGGATATCTCTGCAGCAGACGACTTTCTGAAAACATTGTGATAAAAGAAAAAATTGCTCAAGGCGAGCAATTTCCTCCTTTTCCACAATGTTTTATCAAATTTTCCCTGATAGAGATTTTCCATCATTTTGCCTCTAGATGTTTTCCAAGTCAACTGCTTCAGATTTGCTGTATGTGGGAAAGTGTTTAAGCACAACAGTCTTTTGCCAAAATTGTTTGCTGCAAATGTCATCAAAATTGTTTGCTGCAAATGTCATCAAAATTATTTGCTGCAAATGTCATCAAAATTGCTCTAAATGAGTAAGATTATATATAACAGTTATGTGATTTGAATACTGCTGAAAGCTGGTTTAACCCTTTCCCTCATATAGACGCTTTCTGACGTCTCGGCAACAGATGGCTTTTTGAAAACATAGTGACAAAAGAAGAAATTGCTCAAATCAAGCAATTTCTCCTTTTGCCATAATGTTTTCCACTTTTAGTCTTAGGTTATCCATTCAATTATAGAGATTTTCTATTGTTTAACAAAATATGTTCAAAGTCGTCTGCTGCAGAATTATTGTATGAAGGGTTAACGCTCTTCTACTTACAGAGACATTGGAGGCATCAGCAGCAGAATGACGTTTGTATATAATGAGCAGTTTCTCTTTTTGCAACAATGTTATCAGCCTTATTCAATGATTACACTTCCAATTATAGCACTTGAGTTTTTAATTTTTTTTCTAGAAGATTCGCAACATTTAGGTTATTGGTTAAAATATAGTTTACATAATTTTTTTCATTTTTTACGAAAAATATATATTGTACATTGAGGATATTTGATGAGTGTTTATTTATTAATGTTTTATTAAATGAGTTCACTAAGATGATATGCCACGAGCCTTGGCGAGTGCCATATTCAGCTTAGTTAATGAGTTTATTAAGGGGATAATAAATAAACTAGAATGAGATATTCTATTTATCACATAAAGTGATTTATGAAGCGTATTTCGAAAAAATGTACATAATGTTTACCATATTTCTACATTGAATTTACTGGTTTTGGCGCGAAAGTGACTACGTTATGATGTCAAAACCTTTGATTTGACGTCATTTTCATAGTTCGGTTTCTGCGTTGTAAAGACTTGAGTGTAAGAATGGAAACCAAACTAGTAGTATCATATGGTATTTATGTAATGTCATTTTGACACTCCCCGAGAGGGCTTTATGTGATAAATGTAGATATGTGACTTGAACAATTTACACAGTATTTTTCATTTTTCAGGTTCGACACTTATCAGACTTTGGAGAGGAAGAATGCTGTATCCTTACCGCAAGCATTAAGGACGGATCTCTCAGCCAATTAGGTTCAAACGTTGGAAAAGAATTCTTGGACTCAAGGACGGACTTAAAGGCACAATTCCTCTCCCATTGCCTCTCTAGTAAGAATCTTAACCCTTTCCCATTGACTACAAATCTGCATCAGACTAATTTGAAAATTGTCTCTGTGGTGGTAGTTTATGTGTCTGCCTTTGGAGCAGGCTAGCTGGGTTAGATCCCCGGACAAGTCATACCAAATGTCAACAATGGTAGTATATATAAAGGCCACCTTCCTTGGTCCCCAGGCTTTTGAAAACATCGCTTTAGGAGAAATTGCTCACACTGAGCAATTTCTTCTTTTGTCTCAATGTTTTCAACTCTATACTATTGTTATACCTTTATTTATAAATATTTTCTAGACGTTTGCTGCAGATTTGTTGCAGCTGGGAAATCTAAGATTAACCCTTTCCCTCATATAGACGCTTTCCGACGCCTCTGCAGCAGACGGCTTTTTGAAAACATTGTGACAAAAGAAGAAATTGCACAAAACATGCAATTTCTCCTTTTTCCACAATGTTTTCCACTTTTTGTCATAGGTTATCCATTCAATTATGGAGATTTTCTATTTTTTGACAGTTGTCTGCTGCAGAATTGCCGTATGAGGGAAAGGGTTAAGAGTTATCTGGATCACCTGAGCTCAATGGGATCAATTGGGATCACACTCTATCAGTTGTCCGTCAGTTTTAGCTCAAGGTGATCTATTGGAATCACTCTCTATCAATAGACCGTCAGTTTTAGTGATCTATTGGGATCACACTCTATCAATTGTCCGTCAGTTTATGTGATCTATTGGGATCACTTTCTATCAATTGTCCGTCAGTTTAAGTGATCTATTAGGATCACTCTCTATCAATAGACCATCAGTTTTAGTGATCTATAGGGATCACTCTCTATCAATTGTCTGTCAGTTTTAGCTTCAGGTGATCTATTGGGATCACTCTCTATCAACTGTCCGTCAGTTTTAGTGATCTATTGGGATAACACTCTATCAATTGTCTGTCAGTTTTAGCTTCAGGTGATCTATTGGGATCACTCTCTATCAATAGACTGTCAGTTTTATTGATCTATTGAGATCACACTCTATCAATTGTCCGTCAGTTTTAGCTCAAGGTGATCTATTGGGATCACTCTCTATCAATAGACCGTCAGTTTTAGTGATCTATTGGGATCAAACTCTATCAATTGTCCGTCAGTATAAGTGATCTATTGGGATCACTCTCTATCAATTGTCCGTCAATTTTAGTTTCAGGTGATCCATTGGGATCACTCTCTATCAATAGATTGTCAGTTTTAGTGATCTATTGGGATCACACTCTATCAATTGTCCGTCAGTTTTAGTGATCTATTGGGATCACTCTCTATCAATTGTCTGTCAGTTTTAGCTTCAGGTGATCTATTGGGATCACTCTCTATTAATTGTCCGTCAGTTTTAATGATCTATTGGGATCACTCTCTATCAATTGTCCGTCAGCTTTAGCTCAATGTGATCTATTGGAATCACTCTATCAATAGACTGTCAGTTTTAGTGATCTATTGGGATCACACTCTATCAATTGTCCGTCAGTTTAAGTGATCTATTGGGATCACTCTCTATCATTTGTCTGTCAGTTTTAGCTTCAGGTGATCTATTGGGATCACTTTCTATTAAATGTCCGTCAGTTTTAGCTCAAGGTGATCTATTGGAATCACTCTCTATCAATAGACCGTCAGTTTTAGTGATCTATTGGGATCATTCTCTATCAATTGTCCGTCAGTTTTAGTGATCTATTGGGATCATTCTATCAATTGTCCGTCAGTTTTAGTGATCTATTGGGATCACTCTCTATCAATTGTCCGTCAGTTTTAGTGATCTATTGGGATCACTCTCTATCAATTGTCCGTCAGTTTTAGCTTCAGGTGATCTATTGGGATCACTTTCTATCAATTGTCCGTCAGTGTTAGTGATCTATTGGGATCACTCTCTATCAATTGTCTGTCAGTTTTAGCTTCAAACAAAATCTCCTAAATCCCTCGATCCATTTCAACCAAACTTCAATGGATCGTTCCTTTGATGGTCCTTTTCCAAATGTGTTCATAGATTTAAAATATATATACAGCACTTTAGTAACTGGTGCATCAAAGGGGCAAAAGTGCCAAAACTTATGATAATTTTGTAGAAATGTTCCTACGGTATCCTTGACAAAACATTGTATAAAAATCATACTTTGTTAAAGCCATATTGATTGGTTGAAAACATAACCAACGGGCGGATTCATATTAGGTGACCCTTGAACAACATATCGAGGGCTTGGCGTGAAACAGTTGTATCTAAAATTGGTATTTTTTTACCAAGGTTAATCACCTCGCCATAAAGTCTTTATAAGAGTTAAATCACTTTTCTTGGTAAACAATGTAAATTTAGGTGCCATTGCTCGTTCTGAGCAATGGCACCTAAATTTGCATTGTTTACAAAAGGGTCAAAATTGCCCCTAAACCAGGGTTTTCAAAATAGGTTTTAAGTTACAACCGTTTCACGCCAAGCCCTCGATATGTAGAGGGTCACATAAGGACTTTCGGAGCAGTAGAGTTCAAAGTTTTGTTCTTTTAATCCTTTTCTGATGCCGCCTGCTGGCTATTGTTTCAACCAATCAATATTGGCCATGATATAACTGAAAAAATGTTGAAAGCGGCATATAACTCGACGCAAACAAACAAGCCAATCTTGATCAACTTTTTCTGATGATAGCAGTACTTTTTGCTACTACATGTTCATGTATACCATCAATTTAACCCTTTCCCTCATACGGCATTTCTGCAGCAGACGACTTTGAACGTATTTTGTCAAAAAATAGAAAATCTCCATAATTAAATGGATAAACTATGACTAAAAGTGGAAAACATTGTGGCAAAAGGAGAAATTGCACGTTTTGTGCAATTTCTTCTTTTGTCACTATGTTTTCAAAAAGCCGCCTGCTGCAGAGGCGTCAGAAAGCGTATATATGAGGGAAAGGGTTAAAAATATTTTCTTGATTTTGTAACTGAAGTTTGTAAATCCTTTCCCTCATGAATATGAAAAACCTACAGCAAAAAAACATGGAGGCAAATTTAAGAAAAAATGCAAAAAATAACACTTTTATTATTAAAAAGGGTTGAAAATATTGTGGCAAAAGGAGAAATTGCTCATCATACAAAGTTTCCTACTGCATTTGCATTGAATATCCTTTGCATGTGGATGGGAACAGGTTCAAAGAGGGAATTGACAGTCTTGATTGATATTATTATTATTATTATTATCATCTTTATTATTATTATTATTATTATTATTACTACAGGTCAACACAAAGGCATACCATTTGTTGCAGCTTCTACACTAAATAACAACAAATCATCGAAAATGACAAAAATGAATTTTAATATGAATAGACCGTCACCATACACACGATATATCACACCAAAACATATCAACGGAGAACCAGTAAGGACTGAATTATCTAATCATATAACTAAGACAAGTTTGAGTTCAGATTTTGTAATTAACAAAGTGGATCATTTTAATCAATCTCTCACAAAGAACATAGAAAATGTGGTGATAAACAATGAAAGTCGGAAACTGCCCAGATTTAATTTTGAAGATGATACAATTGGGAACCAGTCAAATTCAAAATTTCATGAATACGTAAATGAACAGTGTGAGACTGGTTCTAATACTGTGATGGTGAAACGGGAACCAGTGGATGTGGATTTCTGTGAATCGTTTATGGGTGATAGTGCAGTGCGCTGGACACCAGACACTGCTGAAAATTTGGTGTCAGGAAATAGTCCAGAAAGTGAACAAGAGGTGACAGGATCCCAGCCTACTCAAAGTAAGTGGATTGTAGCAGTGTGCATTGTTAATAGATTCCTCCTGCTCATTAGAAACTTGCTGTCTAGAGAAAATAGATATTTCATTTATTGTTTACATCATTTCAAAGTTTATATAACTGTTTTAAAATATAACTGTTTTCAATAATCTTATATATATAACTGTATTCAATAATCTTATATAATTATTCAATAATCTTATATACCGGTATATAACTGTATTCAATAATCTTATATAATTATGTCTCCCCCTGTATACAGGGGAGATATATTGTTTTTGTCCTTGATGTCTGTCTGTCTGTCTGTCTGTCTGTCTGTCCGTCTGTCTGTCTGTCTGTTCGTCCCCAAAATCTTGTCCGATCCATATCTCCCAGACGGCTTGAAGGATTTTCATGAAACTTGGGTCACATGTTCACCTCATCAAGGCGACGTGCAGAACCCGCGTCTCGACAATATAGGGTCAAGGTCAAGGTCACGCTTGAAGGTCAAAGGTTTGAGGCTTTATTTCGTGTCCGCTCCATATCTCCCAGACGGCTTGAAGGATTTTCATGAAACTTGGGTCACATGTTCACCTCATCAAGGCGACGTGCAGAACCCGCGTCTCGACAATATAGGGTCAAGGTCAAGGTCACGCTTGAAGGTCAAAGGTTTGAGGCTTTATTTCGTGTCCGCTCCATATCTCCGAGACGGCTTGAAGGATTTTCATGAAACTTAGGTCACATGTTCACCTCATCAAGGCGACGTGCAGAACCTGCGTCTCGACAATATAGGGTCAAGGTCAAGGTCACGCTTGAAGGTCAAAGGTTTGAGGCTTTATTTCGTGTCCGCTCCATATCTCCGAGACGGCTTGAAGGATTTTCATGAAACTTGGGTCACATGTTCACCTCATCAAGGCGACGTGCAGAACCCGCGTCTCGACAATATAGGGTCAATGTCAAGGTCACGCTTGAAGGTCAAAGGTTTGAGGCTTTATTTCTTGTCCGCTCCATATCTCCCAGACGGCTTGAAGGATTTTCATGAAACTTGGGTCACATGTTCACCTCATCAAGGTGACGTGCAGAACTTGCGTCTTGACAATATAGGGTCAATGTCAAGGTCACGCTTGAAGGTCAAAGGTTTAAGGCTTTATTTTGTGCAGAACCCGTGTCTCGACAATATAAGGTCAAGGTCACGCTTGAAGGTCAAAGGTTTGAGGCTTTATTTCGTGTCCGCTCCATATCTCCAAGACGGCTTGAAAGATTTTCATGAAACTTGGGTCACATGTTCACCTCATCAAGGCGACGTGCATAACCCGTGTCTCGACCATACCGGGTCAAGGTCAAGGTCACGTTTGAAGGTCAAAGGTTTGAGGCTTTATTTTGTGTCAACTCCATATCTCCAAGACGATTTGAAGTATTTTCATGAAACTTGGGTCAGATGTTCACCTCATCAAGGCGACGTGCAGAACCCGCGTCTCGACCATACTGGGTCAAGGTCACGCTTGAAGGTCAAAGGTTTGAGGCTTTATTTTGTGTCCACTCCATATCTCCTTAAAGGATTTTCATGATACGTGGGTCACATGTTCACCTCATCAAGGCGACGTGCAGAACCCGCGTCTCGACCATACCGGTTCAAGGTCAAGGTCACGCTTGAAGGTCAAAGGTTTTAGGCTTTATTTCGTGTCCACTCAATATCTCCAAGAGGGCTTGAAGGATTTTCATGAAACTTGGGTCAGATGTTCACCTCGTCAAGGCGACGTGCAGAACCCGCGTCTCGACCATACTGGGTCAAGGTCAAGGTCACGCTTGAAGGTCAAATGTTTGAGGCTTTATTTTGTGTCCGCTCCATATCTCCTTAAAGGATTTTCATGAAACTTGGGTCACATGTTCACCTCATCAAGGCGACGTGCAGAACCCGCGTCTCCACCATACCGGTTAAAGGTCAAGGTCACGCTTGAAGGTCAAAGGTTTTAGGCTTTATTTCGTGTCCAGTCAATATCTCCAAGACGGCTTAAAGGATTTTCATGAAAATTTGGTCACATGTTCACCTCATCAAGGCGACGTGCAGAACCCGCGTCTCGAACATACTGGGTCAAGGTCAAGGTCACGCTTGAAGGTCAAAGGTTTGAGGCTTTATTTTGTGCCGCTCCATATCTCCAAAAAAGCTTAAAGAATTTTCATGAAACTTGGGTCACATGTTCACCTCATTAAGGCGACGTGCAGAACCCGCGTCTCGACCATACCGGGTCAAGGTCAAGGTCACGTTTGAAGGTCAAAGGTTTGAGGCTTTATTTTGTGTCAACTCCATATCTCCAAGACGGTTTGAAGTATTTTCATGAAACTTGGGTCAGATGTTCACCTCATCAAGGCGACGTGCAGAACCCGCGTCTCGACCATACTGGGTCAAGGTCACGCTTGAAGGTCAAAGGTTTGAGGCTTTATTTTGTGTCCACTCCATATCTCCTTAAAGGATTTTCATGATACGTGGGTCACATGTTCACCTCATCAAGGCGACGTGCAGAACCCGCGTCTCCACCATACCGGTTAAAGGTCAAGGTCACGCTTGAAGGTCAAAGGTTTTAGGCTTTATTTCGTGTCCAGTCAATATCTCCAAGACGGCTTGAAGGATTTTCATGAAAATTTGGTCACATGTTCACCTCATCAAGGCGACGTGCAGAACCCGCGTCTCGAACATACTGGGTCAAGGTCAAGGTCACGCTTGAAGGTCAAAGGTTTGAGGCTTTATTTTGTGCCGCTCCATATCTCCAAAAAAGCTTAAAGAATTTTCATGAAACTTGGGTCACATGTTCACCTCATCAAGGCGACGTGCAGAACCCGCGTCTTGACCATACCGGTTCACGGTCAAGGTCACGCTTGAAGCTCAAAGGTTTTAGGCTTTATTTCCTGTCCACTCAATATCTCCAAGACGGTTTGAAGGATTTTCATGAAACTTGGGTCACATGTTCACCTCACCAAGGCGACGTGCACAACTTGCGTCTCGACAATATAGGTTCAAGACAAAACATTAGTAATTAAAAATTGAGTACTGTCCAACTTGGTCAAATTTTTGTTTGTCTGCTTTATAGGTTGGAATGTTTTGAGAGATTTTGACAGATATTTGAGGGGGAGACATATGTTTTTGTCAAAACAATTCTAGTTATTCAATAATCTTATATAACTGTATTCAATAATTTTATATAACTGTATTCAATAATCTTATATAACTGTATTCAATAATCTTATATAACTGTTTTCAATAATCTTATGTATGGAAACGCTTTTGAATTCTTGGATTCTTGGAAAGTTTTATGATTATAGCTTTCATGGTTGTCAAAATGTTTTGTCGTAACAGTTCAGGCTTGGGGTAAGGGACCCATTTGGGTTAAGGGCAAACCCTGGGCGGGAGAGCCAAACATACAGATCAAAGAGCGATTTTAAATGATAATTTTCACAATTGCTTAATTTTGATAATCCTGAGCTTTCATTCCCAGATTCGATCACAAGTCATAGTGGTCATGTTGGAGTGACCTTGGACCAGGCACTTTTCAACCCGGCCGGGTAGCTCAATTGGTAGCGTATCTGACTCGTGATCTGGTTCGATACCCGGTTGCGGCGACATTCTTTCGGGCGATGTTTTCCATTGCCTCTCACCTCTGATCTATGTGAGAAAGTAGTCAGTGGCTTCGAAAGAATGTTGTGTAAGTACTGGTGTGGGAAAGCCAGGAAAACATGGGTAGGTGCACTGACCGCCGTGATATGACCAAAGCTGTTGAAAGCGGCGTTAAACTCCAAACAAACAAACCAGGCACTTTTCCTAGCCTAGTACTTGTTAGTTTTTACCCAGGGAACATAAATAAGTGAACTGTCACCGTGATATAACTGAAATAATTTTAAAAACAACGTAAAAGTACCAATAACTCGACAGACGGACATTTTCGTCTTCATTTCAGCACTGAACAGTCCTGAAAATGAATAAGAATTTGAAATAAACAGCTAATACTATCTGACAAAGATGTTGACAGCCTTGGTGGTGTAGTGGTAGAGCGTCAGTGGCTTGTGATTGACACGTTCCGTAAAATCTGATTCTGTTCTATAAGAAAGTGTGTTCTGATATGGAGACTAAATAATCTGCTGTAGAAAGTGTAGACTGTTCTTTCGCATTTGGAATTCCTTTTGTTATATCAATGTTTACAATTTGACGGAGTACTTAACCTTTTCCAACAACCAGCAAATCTGCATAATGAAAGTGAGTTGAAAAGATTGTGATTTGAGTCGTCTGCTGAAAAGGCATCATATGTTGTTATTATCAGGGAAAGAGTTAGCCCTTTCCCTCATATAGACACTTTTTGATGCCTCTACAGCAGACAGCTTTTTGAAATCAAAGTCACAAAAGAAGAAATTGCTCAAAACAAGCAATTTCTTCTTTTGCCACACAATATTTTCCACTTTTAGTCACTTTTAGTCACTTTTAGTCACTTTTAGTCTTAGGTTATCCATTCAATTATAGAGATTTTCTATATTTTGACAAAATATGTTCAAAGTCGTCTGCTGCAGAAATTGTCGTATGAGGGAAAAGGGATAATATTATTTGTAAAAACTTGTGTCACAATCAATTGAATATATACCTTTTTCCACAAACAGACGACTCTGCACCAGACGACTTTTAGAAACAATGTGGCTAAAGAAAAAATCACTCATAATGAGCATTTGTTTAATTATAGCCACCATGTTTAATTAGCCACCATGTTTAATTATAGCCACCATGTTTTCAACTTTATTCAATAATTGTACTTTCAGTATCAGAGATTTTCGTTTTATTTTCCCAAAATGTTTTCAAAGTCATCTGTTGCAGCTGTGTTGTGTGTTGGAAAGGCTTAGAGTAAAAACAAATTTAATTTCATTGTTAATTGAATGGTGTTTTACACAGCTATCAACAGTTTTCTAGTTATATGACGGCGATGCCTCGGAGATTTACCAGTACTACGGTATTATTTATCCTGACATCGATGCATCAGTCCTAATGCAACTCTGAGTTCTAATAGTGAAGCCATTTCTATCATGTCTAAAGTCTTAGGTATGAGCCCCCCGGCCCACTTACATGGTGGACATTCTAACTACTACACCACACAAAGGGAAGCCATTTCTACCATGTCTAAAGTCTTGGGTATGAGCCCGCCCACTTACATGGTGGATGTTCTTACTACTACACCACATAGATGGTTTTAACCCTTTCCCTCATATAGATGCTTTTTGAGGCCTTTGTAGCAGACAGCGTTTTGAAATCATGGCGACAAAAGAAGAAATTGCTCAAAACAACAGTTTCTCCTTTTGTCAACACGTTTTCAACTCTATTAAATTATTGTACTTTAATTTAAAGGGAGTTTTTAATTTTTTTGGGGTATTATTGTATTCAAAGTCGCCTGCTGCAGGTTTGTTGTTTGTGGGAAAGGGTTAATTAATCCCTTTCCCACTTACAGACCTATGCATCATGCATGCATCAGCAGAAGACACCATTTAAAAACTTCTTTGGCTGAAAGGTAAATTGCTCATTATAAGCAACTCCTCCTTTTTATACGCCCGTTTTGAAAAAAACGGATCGTATTATAGTTTTACCTGCGGCGGGCAGGCGGGCGGTGGCGTCCAGTATGTTGTCAGCTGAATAACTTGAGAAGCCTTTGTCCCATCAGAACGTGTATTGGTATAATATCTTGGACAAGTTCGATAACTAGCCATATCGCTTTAGTCAATAAAGAGTTATCGCCCTTTAATTATAGAAATTACCTAAAATTGGTCAAGTCAGATAATTAACTTTAGAAGCCTTTGTCCCATCATCACAAAATTTGTTCAGAATGTGTGTTGGCATAATGTCTTGGATAAGTTTGATAACTAGCCATATCACTTTTGTCAATCAAGAGTTATCGTCCTTTGATTATAGAAATTACCTTAAATTGGTCTTGTCAGATAATTAACTTAAGAAGCCTTTGTCTAATCAATACCAAATTTGGTCAGAATGTGTATTAGCATAATATCTTGGGCAAGTTCGATAACTAGCCATATCGCTTCAGTCAATCAAGAGTTATCACCCTTTAATTATAGAAATTACCTAAAATTTGTCTTGTCAGCTAAATAACTTAAGAAGCCTTTGTCCTATCATCACCAAATTTGGTCAGAATGTGTATTGGCATAATATCTTGGACAAGTTCGATAACTAGCCATATCGCTGTAGTCAATCAAGAGTTATTGCCCTTTAATTATAGAAGATATCTAAAATTGGTCTTGTCATCCCAATAACTTTAGAAGCCTTGTCCAATCATCACCAAATTTGGTCAGAATTTGTTTTGGCATAATATCATGGATAAGTTCGATAACTAGCCATATCGCTTTAGTCAATCGAGAGTTATCATCCTTTAATTATAGAAGTTACCTAAAATTGGTCTTGTCAGATAATTAACTTAAGAAGCCTTTGTCCAATCAATACCAAATTTGGTCAGAATGTGTATTAGCATAATATCTCGGACAAGTTAGATAACTAGTCATATTGCTGTGGTCAATCGAGACTTATTGCCCTTTGATTATAGAAATTACCTCAAATAGGTATTGTCCGATCAATAACTTTAGAAGCCTTTATCCAATCATCACCAAATTTAGTCAGAATGTGTATGGGCATAGTATCTCAAACAAGTTCTACAACCAGCCATATTGCTCAAGTAACTGGAGAGTTATTGCCCTTTAATTATAGAAATTACCTCTTATTGGTTTTGTCCCATCAATAACTTTTGAAGCCTTTGTCCTGTCATCACCAAATTTGGTCAGAATGTGTATGGGCATAATATCTCTAACAAGTGCTATAATCAGCCATATCTTTTGAGTCATTGTATTTGATCATCACCAATTTAGACAATATGTTGATGGGCAGAATATCTTGGTCAGGTTCAATAACTAACCACGTTATCTTAGTGACTCAACACTTATATCCCTCGAAATGGCCAAAACTAAATCAACAGTGTCCGCTCTCTAAATTTGCCTGATGTACAACCAATTATCACTATACTTGGTCTTGTGCCACAATGTCTTCAAATCTTTGCAATGATAGAACTTTTATTTAATAAGGTTTTCCACACTTTTGACTTGATGTTTTCCCAAGCTGTTTTTTGCCAAAATGAAGCAAAAATCTTGACCTCTGTGTTGGAAAGGGCTAAAAGCAAGAATATTGTAAACAGTGCTATTACCGTACTAATCTGTTCTATTCATCGTTATCAGTATCTAACACTATTTCAGGTACCAGCCAAAAGGAAGCTGACTTATCAGATTTGTCCGATGATGTTGATGACCATAATTTAATCAAAAGAATTAAACTAGAAGACGTTACGACAAAATGGTTTAGAAGTGCGACAGAAAATGATATACACCAGTTCGAAAGCATGAACAAGGAACGATGGGCTGTCAAGCTTTTAAATGGTTAATGTTTTGTTACCTCTTTCCTTTGTTCATTTGTATGCTGTTTTATGCCATTTTCAAACATTTTCAGTTATATCACTGTTTCCTGGGTACAATACCAGTACAACCGGTCGGTCCATTTATCATGACACCAGCTAGTCAGTTGTAAGGCTAACTCCACCTCAGTGGTGTATTGATAGAGCGACCACCTCGGTGGTGTATTGATAGAGTGACCGCCTCGGTGGTGTATTGATAGAGCGACCACCTCGGTGGTGTATTGCTAGAGTGACCGCCTCGGTGGTGTATTGATAGAGCGACCACCTCGGTGGTGTATTGATAGAGCGACCACCTCGGTGGTGTATTGATAGAGCGACCACCTCGGTGGTGTATTGATAGAGCGACCACCTCGGTGGTGTATTGCTAGAGTGACCGCCTCGGTGGTGTATTGATAGAGCGACCACCTCGGTGGTGTATTGATAGAGCGACCACCTCGGTGGTGTATTGATAGAGTGACCACCTCGGTGGTGTATTGCTAGAGTGACCGCCTCGGTGGTGTATTGATAGAGCAACCACCTCGGTGGTGTATTGATAGAGTGACCGCCTCGGTGGTGTATTGATAGAGCGACCACCTCGGTGGTGTATAAATAGAGTGACCGCCTCGGTGCGGATTCAATCCCCGGTCAGGTCATACAAAATACTTTAAAAATGGTTGTAATGGCTGCCCTCCTTCATGCTCAGGATTGCGGGGTTAGCGTTATGACTGACTGGCTGGTGTCAAGATAAATGGACCTGAATTACTGGTAACTTACAGTTAAGAACATCATGAAATTGAAAAATTTACTTTTCACGCTCCGCTCCATTCAGTTCCGCTCCCCTCACATTCCAATCCACTCTTAAAGCGTTCAGTCATTTAAATATATGGTGATTGCTTTTTAGATCACCTAGAGCCAAAGGCTCAAGGTGAGCTATTCTGATCACTCTGTGTCCGTCGTCCGCCGTCCGTCGTTAACTTTTAGCTTTAAACATCATCTCCTCTTGAACCGCAAAAACAATTTCCACCAAACATCACAGGAATGTTCCTTTGGTGGTCCTCTTTCAAAATTGTTCAAAGATTTAAATTCCATTGAGAACTTTGGTTGCTCCGGCATCAGAAAGGGGACAAAATGTCCAAACTTATCTGCCTGTCAGATTCAAATATAATTTGGTAGAAATGTTCCTTGGGTGACCCTCTATAAAAATTGTTTAAGCCATACTGATTGGTCGAAAAACATGGCAGTCAGGCGGCATCAGAAAAGGGGCAAAATGACAAAATTTGAAAATTCCATTTTTAGCTCACCTGTGCACGAAGTGCTCAGGGTGAGTTATTGTGATCGCCCTATGTCCGGCGTCCGTCGTCCGTCGTCCGTCAACATTTTCTCCTCTGTAACCGGTGGGTCAACTGGGATGAAACTTCACAGAAAGCATCCTCGCAATGTCCTCACCAGAATTCCTTAAAATTTGTGGGATCCATGCAGAATTCTGGTTTCCATGGCAACGAAATGAAAAAAACTTCAAAATTCTTAAAAATATTCTCCTCCCAAAGTGTCAGGCCGATTTTCAAATTATTTTGTAGAAATGATCCTTGGGTGACCCTCTATCAGATTCCTTCAAGCCATGTTGATTGGTCAAAAAACATGGCCCCCAGGGTGGGGGGGGGGGGGGGGGGGGGGGGCTATTTTGCCAATATGGCTATAGTGCAAACTTAAAAAATCTTCTCCTCCAAAAGTGTCAGGCCGATTTTCAAATAATTTTGTAGAAATGTTCTTTGGGTGACCCTCTATCAGATTCCTTCAAGCCATGTTGATTGGTCGAAAAACATGGCCGCCAGGGGGCGGGGCTATTTTGCCTTTTATGGTTATAGTGAAAACTTAAAAAATCTTCAACATCTTCTCCTCAGTAACCAGTGGGTTAATTGGGATGAAACTTCACAGAAAGCATCCTCTCAATGACCTCACCAGAATTCCTTCAAATTATTGGGATCCATGCAGAATTCTGGTTTCCATGGCAACGAAACGAAAAAAACTTCAAAATTCTTCTCCTCCCAAATTGGTTGGCAGATTTTGAACTTATTTTGTAGAAATAGTCCTTGGGTGACTCTCTATCAGATTCCTTGAAGCCATGTTGATTGGTCGAAAAACATGGCCGCCAGGGGGGGCGGGGCTTTTTTGCGTTATATGGCTATAGTGAAAAAAATCTTCTCCTCCAAAAGTGTCAGGCCGATTTTCAATTAATTTTGTAGAAATGTTCCTTGGATGACCCTCTATCAGATTCCTTTAAGCCATGTTGATTGGTCGGGGCTTATATAGCTAAAGTGAAAAAAAAAATCAGGTGAGCGATTCCAGGGCCATCATGGCCCTCTTGTTATGAAAGTGCTTGTCTGATTTTAAGAAAATATAATACGAATCTTACTTTAATGATCCTCTATTTAATTTGTTTAAGCGGTTTTTATGGGTTACACAATCATAGCAACCAGGCGTCATCACAAAAGGGGTAAATTGAACTTTTAGCTACAAATGACAACCAACTCCTACCATTCCAATAGACCAATTTCCACAAAACATCACAGGAATGTTCCTTTGGTGGTCCTCTTTCAAAATTGTTCAAAGATTTGAATTCCATTGAGAACTTTGGTTGCTGCGGCATCAGAAAGTGAGAATAATACCCAAATTTTAAAATCCTTTTCCTCCATAATCTGCTTGTGCGATTGCAAGATAATTTGGTAGAAATGTTCCTTAAGTGACCCTCTAAATAAACTGTTGAAGCCATGTTGATTTCGTTGAAAAACAGGGCAGCAAGTCGGCATCAGGAAAGGTGCAAAATGACAAAAAGTTTATAATTCCATTCTTATTTAAGTTCTTGTTAGATTTCAAGATATAAATGGCCTTTACTGATAAGCTGTTTGCAGTTAAATATTTGCTACTAATTTACTATCAATTAGGTGATCGATCTAAGGGCCATCTTGGCCCTCTTGTTTCTATTCCGATCAAATTGATCACTTTTTTACGAGTCACTGGGAACGCTTATTTTCGATCAAAAGTAGTTTCGTAAAATAATTATCAAGTAAATTGTTCCGTTTAATGAGCGAATCGAGTAAATTGTTCCTTTCAATTATGTGATTGGATTTTTTTCATTCATTATGATTTTTAGTTCAGAGCACAAAATTCCGTTCCGCCCTTAAAGCGTTTCAACTTCACTCAAATCACGTTCACAATCCAATCATGTTCAACTCAGATTGTCAATTTAATGATGTTCTTAACTGTATCCTGGAAATGCTGAGGTAGCAGATGGCTTTTTGAAAACATAGTGACAAAAGAAGAAATTGCTCAAAATGAGCAACTTCTCCTTTTGACACAATGTTTTCCACTTTTAGTAATAGGTTATTCATTCAATTATAGAGATTACCTATTTTTTGACAAAATGTGTTCAAAGTCGTCTGCTGTAGAATTGTCGCAAATACCAAACAATCAATCAACATCTGCCTTAAACACCAAACAAATCAATCAACATCTGTCTTATACACCAAACAATCAATCAATATCTGCCTTAAACACCAAACAATCAATCAATCAATATCTGCCTTAAACACCAAACAATCAATCAACATCTGCCTTAAACACCAACCAATCAACATCTGCCTTAAGCACCAAACAATCAATCAACATCTGCCTTAAACACCAAACAATCAATCAACATATGCCTTAAACACCAAACAATCAATCAACATCTGTCTTAAACACCAAACAATCAATCAACATCTGCCTTAAACACTTAACAATCAATCAGCATCTGCCTTAAACACCAAACAATCAATCAATCAATATCTGCCTTAAACACCAAACAATCAATCAATCAATATCTGCCTTAAACACCAAACAATCAATCAATCAACATCTGCCTTAAACACCAACCAATCAACATCTGCCTTAAACACCAAACAATCAACAACATCTGCCTTAAACAGCAAACAATCAATCAACATCTGCCTTAAACACTTAGCAATCAATCAATATCTGCCTTAAACACCAAACAATCAACATCTGCCTTAAACACCAACAAATCAATCAATCAACGTATGCCTTAAACACCAAACAATCACTCAATCAACATCTGCCTTAAACACTTAACAATCAATTAACATCTGCCTTAAACATCAATCAATCAACATCTGCCTTAAACACTTAACAATCAATCAATATCTGCCTTAAACACCAAACAATCAATCAATCAACATCTGCCTTAAACACCAACAAATCAATCAATCAACGTATGCCTTAAACACCAAACAATCACTCAATCAACATCTGCCTTAAACACTTACCAATCAATCAACATCTGCCTTAAACACCAAACAATCAATCAATCAATCAATATCTCCCTTAAACACCAAACAATCAATCATTATCTGCCTTAAACACCAATCAATCAATCAATATCTGTCTTAAACACCAATCAATCAATCAACATCTGCCTTAAACACCAAACAATCAAACATCTGCCTTAAACACCAAACAATCAATCAATCAATGTCTGAAAATCAATTGAACGGAGCTATGCATGACGGGTATAGCTGACCAACCTATTTTCAAGTGCATGAGTACTCAAGCTAAAGAATGGGCTTATACATTAACATACAATAACTGTATTTTCCATTTAACCCTTTACCACATACAATAAATTGGCATCAGACACCTTTTGAAATATATAGATGAAAATATCTGTAATTGCATGTTTAATCATTGAATGAGGTTGAAAATATTGTGGCAATTTCCCCTTTGAGAAAAAGTTTTCAAAAGTTGTCAGCTGAAGAGTCGTCAGATACCGTCTGTATGTGGGAAAGGGTTAAAATAATAATGTTAAATGTTGAATTAATACTGTCAAATGTTGAATTAATACTGTCAAATGTTGAATTAATACTGTCAAATGTTGAATTAATACTGTCTAATACTGTCAAATGTTGAATTAATACTGTTGAATTAATAGTGTTAAATGTTGAATTAATACTGTCAAATGTTGAATTAATACTGTCTAATACTGTCAAATGTTGAATTAATACTGTCAAATGTTGAATTAATACTGTCTAATACTGTCAAATGTTGAATTAATACTGTCAAATGTTGAATTAATACTGTCTAATACTGTCAAATGTTGAATTAATACTGTTGAATTAATAGTGTCAAATGTTGAATTAATACTGTCAAATGTTGAATTAATACTGTCTAATACTGTCAAATGTTGAATTAATACTGTCAAATGTTGAATTAATACTGTCTAATACTGTCAAATGTTGAATTAATACTGTTGAATTAATACTGTCAAATGTTGAAATAATACTGTCAAATGTTGAATTTATAACAAGGCATAGAAACATACAGTGTTCACTTACCTGTCAATTCTAAATGCGACTTTGAATACATCCAAGTAAAAATATTGAAAATCTTAAAATGACAGTTTGATTGTTAAAAAGAGTTGTGGCAAGAGTAGATTTTGCTCATGGTGTGCAATGTCTCCTTTTTGTCTGGCCCAAACATTTGGATTGTAATTTTTGTATGTGGGAAAGTGTTAATATTTTGCTTAATATGACCTTTTTGTCCCCCGCTTTTAGCGAAAGCGTGGGGACTATTATTTCTCATTCGTCAGTCCGTCAGTCCGTCAGTCAGTCCGTCAGTCCGTCAGTCCCTCCGTCACGCTGTCACAAAAACTTTAACCTTGGTCATAACTTCTGAACCGTAATAGGTACTGCTTTCATATTTCACATGTGTATTCCTTGTGACAACCCCTTTCCATCAATACCAATTTTTTTGACCTTGTGACCTTGACCCTGGCGGGGGACCATAATTCTCTGAATTTGCTTGTTTAGAATCTCTCAAGTTGAAAGCATTTTTTGAGACAGATTAGAATACAATATTTGAAATGGAGAAATTGTTTTGAAAAAGCTTTCTGCTATAAATAGTCAAAACACATCTTCATCAAGCCAACTGTTAAATTTGGATAAGGTTAATAAAAGCGGTTCCACGAGAAAACCAACATTATGCGTAATATATGGACCCAGATCGGTCTGCGAAATCCGCGCAGGCTAATCCGGGCCGACACATTCCGTCCTGACACATTCCGTCCCAGGGGGATAGAAGTATAGAGTTTTAATTCCTGAAACAGAAACTCTACAGGAGGTGAAAAGTGTCTGTCCGGGTTAGACTGCGCGGCATGCTTAGGCTGATCCGGTTCAATACTTATGCAGAGTCCACAATGTTGGATCTCGTGGAACGGCTTAAATGATGTTTGTAAAAGAAACAGTCTCGTCAGTGATGCAGTCTTACAACGATTTAATTGAATATTTATTCTATTATCTAGATGAGAGCGGGGTTTCACCAATATCAGTGGACGTGTCAAGATCCCCTGGCAACAAGAGGCCTTGTCAGCTATGTGCAAAGCTTATTTCCATACAGAACATGAAGAAACATTTGATTATTCACTCAGGGATCAGAAAATTTGGCTGCAGACACTGTGAGAGAAGGTTTTCACAGAGACCCGACCTTAGACGGCATATGAGGCAGCTACATAAAAACTGTGAGGAAATGACCAATGATATATGAATATATCGCCAAACAACAACCAGGTCAGTCTGTCTAATTGACCAGTATGTGTTCAGGCAGGTCTAATTAATGAGCAGGGTTTTAGACAAATCCGTCTGCTGGATGAACAGGTGTTTGGACTAATCCGTCTGTCTAGTGGGCAGGTGTTCGGACCAATACATCTAATTGATGAGTAAGTGTTCGGACAAATACATCTAATTGATGAGTCAGTTTTCGGAAAAATACATCTAATTGATGAGTCAGTGTTCGGACCAATACATCTAATTGATGAGTCAGTGTTCGGACCACTCAATTTAGACGAGCATGTGTTTGCACCACTCAATTTAGACGAGCATGTGTTTGGATCACTCAATTTAGACGAACAGGTGTTTGAACCACTCAATTTAGACGAACAGGTGTTTGAACCACTCAATTTAGACGAACAGGTGTTTGGCCCACTCAATTTAGACGAACAGGTGTTTGAACCACTCAATTTAGACGAACAGGTGTTTGGACCACTCATTTTAAACGAGCATGTGTTTGGACCACTCATTTTAAACGAGCATGTGTTTGGAATACTCTGTCCATTTGACGAGCAGGCGTTCTGACGATTCCGTCTATATGACCCTGATGATGCTGAAGATGGAGATGATTGCCTTGCAAACAGGCAACCGGTTTTAAATGGAAACGTCTTTAGTCGAAAATGTGACAGGGCAGCATTAGTAATCATATCGCTGATGTCATCATACAGATGTCTCTTCTTCTTGTTATGAGCCAATTCTCGAGTAAACCAACATTATGGACTCTGCGTAATGGATCGACCCAGATTAGACTGCGCAGTTCGCGCCGGCTTTTCCGGGCCGACACATTCCGTCTCAGGGGGATAGAGATATGATTCTTGAAACAGAAAATCCTCAGTAGGCAAAAGAGTCTGTCCAGGTTAGCCTACGCGGTATGTTTAGGCTCATCAGTATCAATACTTTATGCAGAGTCCACAATGATGGTTTTCTCGTGGGACAGCTCAATTGTGTTTTTTTTCTTGTAGGAAATTAAATAAGTTGAACTACACACTTACTGTCTGTTGTTTGTCAAAAGTAATTCATTATCAAACTTTTCAAAGTTTGCACAATTGGAAAATAACATTTAAGTAGTTTAACTTTGATCTACACCATGTGCTTCTCCTTACTCAGTATGAGGTAAATACTCTCTCATTCTCTTTCTCTCTCTCTCTCTCAAAGATACGAAAATGTTTATGCTGCTAAAAATCAGCACACCAAAATGTCTCGAAGCATCTGCTATCGTAACACTTGATTTTTGACAAGTTCTTTCTTGAAATTGTTCATATTCCAATAAAAGACAGATGATTCGAATTTATTTTTTGTTGCTTAAATTTGCAAGATCGTCCTGCTGCATAGTTGTTATATATAAAAAATATATATGGTGGAAGGGTCCAATATATATGGTTGAAGGGGCCAATATATATGGTGGAAGAGTCCAATATATATGGTGGAAGGGTCCAATATATATGGTGGAAGGATATATGGTGGAAGGGTCCAATATATATGGTGGAAGGGTCCAATATATATGGTGGAAGCGTCCAATATATCTGGTGGAAGGGTCCAATATATATGGTGGAAGCGTCCAATATATATTGTGGAAGGGTCCAATATATATGGTAGAAGTGTCCAATATATATGGTGGAAGCGTCCAATATATATGGTGGAAGGGTCCAATATATATGGTGGAAGCGTCCAATATATATGGTGGAAGGGTCCAATATATATGGTGGAAGGGTCCAATCCAATATATATGGTAGAAGCGTCCAATATATATGGTGGAAGGGTCCAATATATATGGTGGAAGGGTCCAATATATATGGTGGAAGGGTCCAATATATATGGCGAAAGGGTCCAATATATATGCCGGAAGGGTCCAATATATATGGTGGAAGGGTCCAATATACATGGTGGAAGGGTCCAATATGTATGGTGGAAGGGTCCAATTCTTATCCCTTTTCCATCAGAAGTCATAGCAGCCAGATGTGTTTATATGTCTCTGTAGCAGCAAACGACTTTTGAAAACATCGTGGCCACAATGTTTTTCAACTTTATTTGACAATTAAGCTATCTTTTATGGAGATTGTTCAGGTTTACTATGTTTACAAAATCGTCTGCTGCAGATTTGTTGTATATGGGGAAGTGTCCAAGTCTTAATACTTCAAGACAGACAGGAGGGAGGGGAAGACGATGGGTGACATATGGAAAGCGTCGACGTCATTTGAACACGATGATGGGGATGGAGTGAGAGCATGTTATTTTACATCTCACGATCAACTAAACACAGGAGAAAGAGACTCGAACAACGCTGTTCCGGTGTGGAATACTTCACTTTAATCTTAATATTCTTTTAGAAATAAAATCTTTAAAATGTGAATAAACCAAGGTATTTGTTCACATTGTAGACATACTGTTTTCATGAAAACCAGATAAAGGGATTTAAAAGAAACCACTGTTTATGTGAGTGAAGCATTTTGAAGAAAAAAAGTGTTACAAAGAAAGAGAAGCAAATCGCACGAGAGACGCGAAGAATTCCTCAGTGGCCACGCCTATTTGATCTGTGGGTAGGACAAATCCGCCCAGACCCAGTCCGGGGCCCGGTCTCAGCTCGTACGTGTAGGAGTACTGCACACCTGAATCGTAAAAGTAATCGAGGGCACCACCAGAGGCCGCGGCTGAAATAAATAAATGAAAACATTGTCGAAAAGATCACTCGAAAGGAGAACTTTCTCGTTTTCCTAAAACGTTTTTGCAACTTTTGTTACAAATTTACCTTTTTGAAATTCTAGATATTGTTCTATTAGCCGCGTGAGGAATAAATTAATGTATACATTGTGGAAAAGTCGCTCAAAAGAGACACTTCCTCCTTTTCCAAAAAAGTTTCCAAATCAACATTTCCATAGTTCTAGATGCCACGCTCTAGGAAAAAATTAAAACATTGTTGAAAAATCGCTCGAAATGAGAACGTTCTCTTGTTCCCAAAACGTGTTAGCAACTCTGTTGAAATAAACTTTTAAACAATTTTAGTTATTGGGCAATTAGCCGCGTAAGTAAACAATAACTGATCGATTTGGGTTCAAAGCCTTTATAGATCAATTCGGATCACTCTCTGTTGATCGTTAACCTTTAGCTTAACAACTCCTAAACCAATAGACCAATTTCAACCAAACTTCACAGGAATGTTCCTTTGGTGGTCCTCTTGCGCAATTGTTCAAATATTTAAAATCTATGGAAAACCTTGGTTTCTTTGCTGCGGCATCAGAAAGTGGGGAAATGCTTTATTTAAAAAAAAAAACCTTCTCCTTTGAATCATCTTGTTTGATTCCAATATAAATAGGCAAAGTCATTAAATGAGCTGTTCCAGGAGATAATCAATATTGTAGAGTCTACGTAACGTATCGACCCGGATCAGCCTAAACATGCTTTGCAGACTAACACGGACAGACACGGTTCGCCTCCTGTGGATGTTCTGTTTAAGGAATCATTACTCTACCCCCTTGAGACGGAATATGTCGGCCCGGATGAGCCTGCGCTGAACTAAGTCGATACATAATGCAGAGTTCATAATGTTGGGTTTTACCGTGGAACGACTCAAATCGGTTTTGTAAAATATTGCAAATATCATCTTCTCCGTGGTATTAGTAAAATAATAAGATATCACAAATTCTGTTTAAATCATTAGAGAACTAGATTGGGAGAAATATTCTTGCTTTTCCCACATACATTTCTCTTTTGACTCAACCAAACTATAATGTCACTTAAAAAGATTCTTCTCACATCAAAGGGTTTGGCAATTTGAAATACCAACCTTATGTAGAGCTCTGATAAATATATTGATTCATTTGAAAGTTATTGAGCAAAACTTTTAGATCTTACAGGACCGCCTCGGGTGCGGGGGGTCAAGGGTTCGATCCCCGGCCGGGTCATACCAAAGACTTTAAACATGGTAGTAATGGCTGGTGTCAGGATAAATGGACCAGAAGTACTGGTTACTTACCCAGGAAACGCCGTGATATAACTGACTGACTGGCTGGTGTCAGGATAAATGGACCAGAAGTACAGGTTACTTACCCAGGAAACGCCGTGATATAACTGACTGACTGGCTGGTGTCAGGATAAATGGACCAGAAGTACTGGTTACTTACCCAGGAAACGCCGTGATATAACTGACTGACTGGCTGGTGTCAGGATAAATGGACCAGAAGTACTGGTTACTTACCCAGGAAACGCCGTGATATAACTGACTGACTGGCTGGTGTCAGGATAAATGGACCAGAAGTACAGGTTACTTACCCAGGAAACGCCGTGATATTATTGACTGACTGGCTGGTGTCAGGATAAATGGACCAGAAGTACAGGTTACTTACCCAGGAAACGCCGTGATATTATTGACTGACTGGCTGGTGTCAGGATAAATGGACCAGAAGTACAGGTTACTTACCCAGGAAACGCCGTGATATAACTGACTGACTGGCTGGTGTCAGGATAAATGGACCAGAAGTACAGGTTACTTACCCAGGAAACGCCGTGATATTATTGACTGACTGGCTGGTGTCAGGATAAATGGACCAGAAGTACAGGTTACTTACCCAGGAAACGCCGTGATATTATTGACTGACTGGCTGGTGTCAGGATAAATGGACCAGAAGTACTGGTTACTTACCCAGGAAACGCCGTGATATTATTGACTGACTGGCTGGTGTCAGGATAAATGGACCAGAAGTACAGGTTACTTACCCAGGAAACGCCGTGATATTATTGACTGACTGGCTGGTGTCAGGATAAATGGACCAGAAGTACAGGTTACTTACCCAGGAAACGCCGTGATATTATTGACTGACTGGCTGGTGTCAGGATAAATGGACCAGAAGTACAGGTTACTTACCCAGGAAACGCCGTGATATTATTGAAATATTGACGAAAGCGGCGTAAAACACCAAACAAGAACAATATGAGCCGTTCCATGAGGAAACTAACATTATGGATTCTGCGTAAAGTATCGACCCGGATCAGCCTAAGCTTACCGCGTAGGCTAACGCGAACAGACAATTTCCGCCTCCTGTGGATTTTCTGTTTCAGGCATCATTACTCTATACCTCTATCCACCTGAGACGAAATGCCCCCAGCCCGGCTCAGTCTGCGCGGACTGCGCAGGCTGAGCTTGGTCGATATATTACGCAGAGGCCATAGTGTTGGTTTTCTCGCGGGACGGCTCCATTATATCTTATAAACGTTAACCCTTTCCCTCATACGACAATTCCTCAGCAGATGACTTTGAACATATTTTGTCAGATGGATAACCTATGACTAAGAGTGGAAAACATTGTGACAAAAGGAGAAATTGCACGTTCTGTGCAATTTCTTCTTTTGTCACTATGTTTTCAAAACGCCGTCTGCTTTAACCCTTTCCCTCATACGACAATTTCTCAGCAGATGACTTTGAACATATTTTGTCAGATGGATAACCTATGACTAAGAGTGGAAAACATTGTGGCAAAAGGAGAAATTGCACGTTCTGTGCAATTTCTTCTTTTGTCACTATGTTTTCAAAACGCCGTCTGCTTTAACCATTTCCCTCATACGACAATTCTGCAGCAGACGACTTTGAACGTATTTTGTCAAAACATAGAAAATCTCCATAATTGAATGGATAACCTATGACTAAAAGTGGAAAACATTGTGTCAAAAGGAGAAATTGCACGTTTTGTGCAATTTCTTCTTTTGTCACTATGTTTTCCAAAAGCCGTCTGCTGCAGAGGCGTCAGAAAGCGTCTATATGAGGGAAAGGGTTAAGATGCGCCATGCTGTTCAAGACTTACACAGTAAGTCGGGGGGCGTTCCAACAGTGAAGTCACGCCCATCAACTTGGAACAGAGCGTCCATCATGGTGTCCGCAACAGCTTGCTGTAATACAAACATCTCCATTGAAATTGATAGACGATTAGCTCATTTGTGGAAGACGAAAAACGTGTGTCACAGTGACTTTTATTAAACGTCGGAATGAATTTAAAGTTATATTAATCAATAAAGTTGGAAATATTGTGGCAAACGGAGAAGTTACCAATTTTGAGCAAATTGATATTTTGCAAAAATGTTTTTCAAAATTCGTCTTCGTGTGTTTGTGGGAAAGGGTTAAAAGATCATGTAAATATTCTCCAGGGTTATTTTCCTTTTTATTTTGGAAGTAGAAGGAAATCCTATAGCGATAACTCGAAGTCGTTTGGTTTGGAAGTAGAAGGAAATACTATAGCAATAACTCGAAGTCGTTTGGTTTGGAAGTAGAAGGAAATACTATAGCAATAACTCGAAGTCGTTTGGTTTGGAAGTAGAAGGAAATACTATAGCAATAACTCGAAGTCGTTTGGTTTGGAAGTAGAAGGAAATACTATAATATAGCAATAACTCGAAGTCGTTTGGTTTGGAAGTAGAAGGAAATACTATAGCAATAACTCGAAGTCGTTTGGTTTGGAAGTAGAAGGAAATACTATAGCAATAACTCGAAGTCGTTTGGTTTGGAAGTAAAAGGAAATACTATAGCAATAACTCGAAGTCGTTTGGTTTGGAAGTAGATGGAAATCCTATAGCAATAACTCGAAGTCGTTTGGTTTGGAAGTAGAAGGAAATACTATAGCAATAACTCGAAGTCGTTTGGGACCCATATATTACTTCGAGTTATCGTCATGTTGGAGAAATGCCTCGCTTATGGTGTTTGTTTTCAGCTTCTTAGCTAATTTTAAACTTGGTTATTATGCAAACCGAGTCAGTAATAAAATCGTATCAAGAAAAAAACCACATTGTATTATTATAACCGAAAAAGGAGTTAACGTTTTTAGCGTCAATGGCATTATTAAAGTTGCATTTCTGTAGAAATTCTTAAAAAAAAAAGAGTAAAATAACAATCGTTTTCCCTTATAAACCTTTAGAGGTGATGCTTGATTCTAATTAGACTGTAATATGAGAAAGCTTTCATATTTTAATTATTTAAATAAAATAGACAGCATTTATATTACTTTTCAAAGCACTAGATAAACATGCTTATTGTATATACATTGTATATGCCTCATTGCACTGAGTGTGTTTTTATAACAGTTATGAGCATTTTATCTCACCACGATTTGTATATGACACCCTACCTTTACATACGTCTAATATAGTTGTGTTTACGATTCTAAGCGTTATGATGTACATGAATGGGTCCGTTTTTAAAATCCTGAAATCTTGGAGAAAAGTACAATTCGTGATTGTGTGCTCTTGTGTAACACATTTGTGGTTAATCCCAAACCCATTCAGCTTCTTATTTTTAGAAAAATCGATTTGAACTTTTTTTACATGAATTTCTTCCCTCTGGATAGAAATGCTACTTTAATTAAGGTTTTTGAAAACGATACAGTTTCATGTCAGTCAGCTGGTGACCAGCGGTCTCACCTGAAATCAGCATTGTTTGCCTTTTAGTCAAAAGGAAATTCTGCACTGAAATAGTTAATATAATATATAATATAATATAATAATATAATATAATATAATATATAATATAATATAATAATATAATAATATTAAGGAATATGAGCCGTCCCACGAGAAAACCAACATTATGGCCTCTGCGTAATGTATCGATTCATATCAGCCTGCGCATTTCGCGCAGGCTAATCCGGACCGACACATTCCGTCTCAGGGGCCTAAAGGTATAGAGTAATGACTCCTGAAACAGAAAATCCACAGGAGGCGAAAAGTGTCTGGGTTCGCCTGCGCGGCATGTCTAGGCTAATCCGGGTCGATACTTTACGCAGAGTCCACGGTGTTGGTTTTCTCGCGGCACGGCTCATATCAATATATCTGCGTAATGTATCGACCAGATCAGCCTGCGCTGTCCGCGCAGACTGATCCGGCCGACACATTCCGTCTAAGGGGGGATAGATAGAGTAGTGATTCCTGAAACAGAAAATCCACAGGAGGCAAACAGTGTATGTCTGGGTAAGCCTGCGCGGCATGTCTAGGCTAATCCGGGTCGATAATTTACGCAGAGTCCACGGTGTTGGTTTTCTCGCGGCACGGCCCATGTACGTACCAAGTTGTTGTAATCAGAGGGTTTGGTGGACGTATATCCGTACGGCACTAACATCATCTGGGAGTAACAGTGGACCGAAAAGAAAGCAACCACTTCAGTGTCTGCTTTCAGAGATTTGAAGGCCTCACTCATCATCAACGTTTCTAGAGCTTCAAACGCGTACTGACCTCGATATAAATCAGAAGAACATCGATCCGAGGTGCCAGCTCCTTAAAGATAATGCAATCATATCGGAGAGTTACCTACCCTGACAACATAACTGTAACAAACAAGCACAAACGAAAAATGTAAAATAACAACATTTACAGAGTATGTGTAGAATTTGGAGAAACGTTAAAAGTAAGGTTTCGGCAGAAATTCATGAAGTCGTTTTAATTTTTATTTCGTGTCGTAGAAAATATGAAAAGACAAACAACAAAGGGACGGGTTAATTGGTTTGAAAAGTATACTGTTCAAAAATGATAAGTCAAGACAACACAAGAAAAGACAAAGGATATCAGTGCTATACACCGGGCACGTACACTAACCAATGGGTCTTTTCGTAAAGAGCTAGGATATCGGTGCTATACACAGGGCACGTACACTAACCAATGGGTCTTTTCGTAAAGAGCTAGGATATCGGTGCTATACACCGGGCACGTACACTAACCAATGGGTCTTTTCGTAAAGAGCTACGATATCGCTCCTATACACCGGGCACGTACACTAACCAATGGGTCTTTTCGTAAAGAGCTAGGATATCAGTGCTATACACCGGGCACGTACACTAACCGATTGTTTTTTTCGTAAAGAGCTACGATATCGCTCCTATACACCGGGCACGTACACTAACCAATGGTTCTTTTCGTAAAGAGCTAGGATATCGCTCCTATACACAGGGCACGTACACTAACCAATGGGTCTTTTCGTAAAGAGCTAGGATATCGGTGCTATACACCGGGCACGTACACTAACCAATGGTTCTTTTCGTAAAGAGCTAGGATATCGCTCCTATACACAGGGCCCGTACACTAACCAATGGGTCTTTTTGTAAAGAGCTAGGATATCGCTCCTATACACCGGGCACGTACACTAACCAATGGTTCTTTTCGTAAAGAGCTAGGATATCGCTCCTATACACCGGGCACGTACACTAACCAATGGGTCTTTTCGTAAAGAGCTAGGATATCGGTGCTATACACAGGGCACGTACACTAACCAATGGGTCTTTTCGTAAAGAGCTAGGATATCGGTGCTATACACCGGGCACGTACACTAACCAATGGTTCTTTTCGTAAAGAGCTAGGATATCGCTCCTATACACCGGGCACGTACACTAACCGATTGTTCTTTTCGTAAAGAGCTAGGATATCGCTCCTATACACCGGGCACGTACACTAACCAATGGGTCTTTTCGTAAAGAGCTACGATATCGCTCCTATACACCGGGCACGTACACTAACCAATGGGTCTTTTCGTAAAGAGCTAGGATATCGCTCCTATACACCGGGCACGTACACTAACCAATAGGTCTTTTCGTAAAGAGCTAGGATATCAGTGCTATACACCGGGCACGTACACTAACCGATTGTTTTTTTCGTAAAGAGCTAGGATATCGGTGCTATACACCGGGCACGTACACTAACCAATGGGTCTTTTCGTAAAGAGCTAGGATATCAGTGCTATACACCGAGCACGTATACTAACCGATTGGTTTTTTCGTAAAGAGCTAGGATATCGGTGCTATATACCGGGCACGTACACTAACCGATTGGTTTTTTCGTAAAGAGCTAGGGTATCGCTCCCGGACTTCCTTGTATTGACGAAATGCACTTCAATGTAGTAGTTTTATAAATCGATCCAATCTCATCAAAATCAGACCAAAGTAGTCTTCGTTATTTGTATATTAGATCAGACGACACCGCCTAAAGGGTCGTCTCGAATTGACCAAATACACTTACAAATTCATGAGCCGGTAGCTGCACGCTTTTTCGCGAATGAAATCGCGCAATGAAACCAACAATCTTTTCTTTACAATCGGATCACTCTGCAATTACCCCTTTTCTATCTCGTTTATTTGTACGGGACATCTCCCCTGTTGTATACCGGACTACATGTATTATGAAAGCAACACTGTGATTGGCTGGCGTGGAGTTCAATCCGAGTCGACCTGTATGAGACTGTCATCCGATATATATACCAGCTACCGAAGTTTAACCCGGGTGTTAATGTGATCAAAATCTACTGAAGAGCTTTAATACGTACCCCCGAAGAATGCATTCCAATTCCTGTTTAGATCAATGCCAGTCCCCGGTCCAATTCCATGACAAGGTTGCCGGTTCTTACGCCAATATCTCTCGGTCTGTTAAGTAAAGTGTAACAGGCATATTGGTAAGATCAATTGACCGCGAACATCATTCGATTCGCTGCAATTTACCCTTGAAAATGTTCTGTCGTATCGTAACAACATAACTGATCCAGGATGTTCGCACTTCTATATATAGTCAGAAAGGGTATGCACACAAATAATCGAAGTATCAGTACACGAAGGTCGAGTGTGAAGGCCTTCATAACTGATCAGACGTTTGATAACCAGTTATGTAAAATGCTGCTTTTATCTGAACCTGTAGCTTATTAATGTGCCTGTCGACGAGATTATACGTGGGACTAGATTCAAAACTGCAAATTATATCATGGCGGCCTGACTTTTCCTGGCGTTTGGCACATGTACTCCACACAACTTTACTTTCCGTAACTGGTTACTTTCCAACATGAACTAATAAGATAATTGGTGGAAGACGAATGACTCTTTCCACATTGACGCGGGACATTCATCGGAAAGAAATATTGGCCGGATGGGCATTCGAACTCTTTGATAGATGGTTGCAAAGTCGTCTGCTAGCTAGCGAGTTGTTGGATATGAGAAAGGACTAAACACTTTCGATATCCGACTACTAGATGCTCAACCAGTTCTCAAAATGACTTTGTTAAAATATACCAAAATCCGACCAAGCTCAAACAAGATTAGTAACTGTTTTTTCAGTTATATCATGGCGACCAGTTCACCTGTTTGTTCTTGGCATTTTGCACATGTATTACACACAACATCATGGAACGTATATTCACAATTATAAACTTATACCTTATACTCACATACGTAATTTCACATTTATTAACGTTTCTTCGCATTTATATAAACATAACTTATTTTCATATTTATATAAACGAGATACATGTTCATATTTAAAATCTTGAATTCAAAATTATAATCATAACGCAAGCTCATACTTACAATCTTGAATTCATACTTATAAACGGAATATATGTTTGTATTTATAAACGAACAGTATATTTATATTTATAAGCGAACAGTATGTTTATATTTATAGACGAACAGTATATTTATACTTATAAGCGAGCAGTATATTTATACTTATAAACAAACAGTATATTTATACTTATAAACGAACAGTATATTTATACTTATAAACGAACAGTATGTTTATATTTGTAAACGAACAGTATATTTATATTTACAAAACGTAAAGTCTGTTCATACATATATATGTAACGTATTTTCATATTTATAAACGAACAGTATGTTTATATTTATAAAACGTAATGTCTGTTCACATTTATATAAACGTAACGCATTTTCATACCTTCAAAATTGAATTTATACTTTATAAACCTTTAAACCATGCTCATACGTTATAAACCATTAACACGTGTTCATACTTTATAAATCCATTAACACAGTTCATACTTTATAAACCATTAACACATGTTCATACTTTATAAAACCATTAACACATGTTCATACTTACTAAACCATTAACACATGTTCATACTTACGAACTTGAATTCATACTTTATAAACCTTTGCCACATGTTCATACTTTATAAACCATTAACATATGTTCATACTTTATAAACCGTTAACACATGTTCATACTTACGAACTTGAATTCATACTTTATAAACCTTTGCCACATGTTCATACTTTATGAACCATTACACATGTTCATACTTACAAACTTGAATTCATACTTTATAAATCTTTGCCACATGTTCATACTTTATAAACCTTTTGCCACATGTTCATACTTTATAAACCTTTGCCACATGTTCATACTTACAAACTTAAATTCATACTTTATAAACCTTTGCCACATGTTCATACTTTATAAACCGTTAAAAGAAGTCCATACTTTATAAACCATTAACACATGTACATACTTTATAAACTTAAATTCGTATTTATAAACGTAACATAATTATAATCATAATTACAAGTTCCAGAGCTCTAGATAATGGGCGGTTTGCATGTGCTAAAATCCTTATTTGACCTTCGTACCCTATATTGTGGGTACTCAAAATAATCGTCGCACTGAGACGATTCTTTTGAGTACCCACATCATAGGGTTTGGTTGGATGGTAAAAGAGCTGTAAAGCCCTTCTTATCTGGACCCCTGCAAACATCACTTACAACCTTAGATTCATACTTACAACCTTAGATTCATACTTACAACCTTAGATTCATACTTACAGACGTGTATTCATAACCGTCAGGGTTATGTACGGGCACGATATACCAGTCATATTTCTGCAGCATTTCGTCCGTGTCGGGGTGATTTGTTAACAGCTTCATAAAAAATGAATAAACATTAAGATTTTTATCATTTAAATGGTGTGTGTACTGTTCGGTGATATCACGGCGCTTACCTGGTTAATTACCAGTTTTACCAGCTAGTACATCAGTCGTAATGCTGTCTCCGAAAAGCCCGAGCGACAAGGAAGGTAAGCGCTACTACCAACTTCCATGTATTTGTAATGACTTGACTCGGGATCGAACCCTGGTTCCCCGCTCCAAAGGCAGACGCTCTAACTACTACAACACGGAGTCAGTCCGGAATTGACCATTCATAAATATGAGCCGTTCCACGAGAAAACCAACATTATGGACTCTTCGTGAAGTATCGACCCGGATAAGCCTACGCATGCCACTAAGCATGCCGCGCAGGCTAACCCGGACAGACACTTTTCGTCGCCTGTGGATTTTCTGTTTCAGGAATCAGTACTCTATACCTCTATCCCCCTTAGACGGTATGTGTCGGCCCGGATTAGCATAAACGGACTGCGCAGGCTGATCTGGTCGATAATGTTGGTTTTCTCGTGGAACGGCTCATACATATTAGCCAAATCTGGCTCTCCAGTTTGCGACCATTTAAAGTTACACTAACGTAACATTGACGTAACAATTACGTAACATTGACGTAATATTAACGTAACAATTACGTAACATTGACGTAATATTGACGTGACGTTGACGTAACACTGACGTGACATTGACGTAACATCGACGTTACACTGGCGTAGAAGAAGAAGAAACAGTCCAGCAAATTCTCTAAAAACGGTACCGTTGCTACGATGTTATATTCTTTCTTTTCTTCGGCGCATTTTTAGAAACATAACTTTTGAA
Source organism: Serripes groenlandicus (assembly GCA_031761405.1). NCBI lineage: Eukaryota > Metazoa > Mollusca > Bivalvia > Cardiida > Cardiidae > Serripes > Serripes groenlandicus. The sequence continues at coordinate 265,140 of JASEVX010000100.1, forward strand.
TTAGTTTTTCGACCAATGCAATGTTGTAAATAAAGTGTCGATTGCCGGTTATTATTTTTTACAGAGCGTCAAATTCCATAATTTGTTTACCATGATGCTCGGATACACAACTGTAGTGAAAGTCTACTTTGTCCTTTGTGTTTTAGACCATTCCTTTTGGTCAGTTGTTTATGTCCAGAAAACTCTGGTTCCCAGTTTAGAGGAACCAGCCAACCATGTGACATTTACATGGCCCACTTGGACCAAGGCAGCTAAGCAGTGCAGACGTGTATTACTTAGACTGATGACTGAGACAGACAAGACTCTTTAAGACCAAGCGAATGATAATATAATGCAGGTTATAGTGTTACCTACGGGTGAGTGAAAACAACAATGGTGTCAGAAGTGAAGCAGAACCCATGTAAGTTTGTTCCATTTTGTTGTTTTCCAGAAAATTTGGGGAAGGAGAGAGAGGTAGCCATTTTGGAAAACAGCATGGAAAAAGATGTTCTGCATTAAACTCTGGTGGCTAACTTAATGGATAATAATTGCATTGGAGCTTTTCAAAGTTTATTGGTCCCTGTAAACCAATAGTCATGCAGCTTTTAGCATTTATTATGATTTTGAAAACTTGTTTGGAATTGTATTTTAGCCACCAAAAATGTTTATTCATCCGTAGCAGTGCTTGGTTTGCATGTTTACATAGTGAGCGTATTACAAACAACGCCTATGTTATTGCAATGAGCATCAATAGGCAGTGTTTAAGAATGCCCAGGCCGTTTAAACGCACGAGACTGAGGGTATTTCTTTGTTCACGAATTAAGAGGCCTAATGCAAGCTCAAGTAAAATAAGAGGGGAAAAATGTCCGCCCGATGTGGGGCTCGAACCCACGACCCCCATAATACTAGCTTGGCGCTCTAACCAACTGAGCTAACCGGGCAATCATGTCTTGCCACCACATCCAGCCACTACATCCGGGGCGACCAATATAGACCTTCTGACACAGAAGTACAGAGATGACAGTATAGCCTACAGAAAAGAGGGCATATTAAGTACAAAAATGACTAGCCGGTTACAAATTGACCATTTCGCTTGATATGCCAGATAATCAACCCGTATGGTAAATTAAATAGACCAAGAACCATGATGCGAGTAAGATACAAATTATCTGGCTTAAAACATGGGCTTGGTTTTTTTTTTTTAGAGTCTAGGGGATACGGACCTGGGAAAGCAGAACCCTAAGAGGAAGTAGAAGGGAAGTAACTCCGATAACTGGTCTCTGTTCACTGGGGGACAACAAGACGAGCCGGTGGCAGAATACACAGTTCTAGGAGATACTGACCTGGGAATGGATTGAGGTAATGTTTATCCTGACTATGAAGAACCACGGTGCAGTTAGCAAGATGGCTGGAAGAATTATCACAGTACAAAATGATTCTTAGATACTGACCTGAAAAAGTGCATGGGAAAGCCGACGCATTATCAAGGAAGCCTATGGCAGAGATGTGCTCGCACTATTCCAGACATGTAAAAGATTGATGATTACCGTGTGGTGGCTATACCTATTGTGAGCGAGTAGAGATTCAGTGGGCCACTTTTTCGCGAGAAGTGGATGATGCGATTCCATTGGCAGCTCCTAAGGCAAGGTCGTCCAAGGGAGGCTTGGTTTTGGATCGGCAATGCCCGTTGGGGGACAAAACGACGAGCCGACGGGTAGCTGAGAAAGACCCAAGATGCCCTGGGGTGTCCACGCTGGGGGACAAAACGACGAGCCGGCGTGGGGAGCACTCAAAACCGCTAGACGGATTACAGGATGTCTCTACGCCCCAGAGGTTGGGGCGCACTGAGTGTCCTGGGATTTGGAATTAAGACCAATGTCGATCATTTCCCACTGAGATGTGGGTAACCATGGGCACGTTACAAAGGAGGTATAGTCCAGAGCCAGGATAAGATAACATTGGCAAGAGAATCTTTCAGTAGAATTGTAGTACCCGTGAGAGTTCGGGGAAAAACATGAGTACCTGTTTGAATTCAGGGAATATCATGTTAGCCCAAGGAGAGGAGTGGTTTAAGTTGAAACAATATCCGGGGGCCATCTAAGGGATTCCACCTGGGGTCAGTGGGGTAGGATATGACACTGGCTCATGCGGGAATCTCGCCTTATGGATGGGAGACTGGTAATTGTTTCAAAACAGATCAACCGTCACACAAAAAGGAGTTTAGAATCATGAATGGGGTTGATTGCATCGAAGAGGCAGTACTGTCATCTACAAGATCGTTGAGTGTGTGCCAGATAAACAGATTGAGTCGGCTTTGGATGTTTATTTTAGTATTTCAAGAATGCTGTAACCGTCAGATTGTTAGACATGAGGCGCAACATTGTTCCAGGGCCCGGAATGGTGTTTGAAAGAAACTAATGTCGAAGTCGAGATCTGGCGAAGTATTGACTGAGAATGTACTTTACATCACAAGATCCAATAAGAAGGAAACTGAACATCCGGGGCGACCAATATAGACCTTCTGACACAGAAGTACAGAGATGACAGTATAGCCTACAGAAAAGAGGGCATATTAAGTACAAAAATGACTAGCCGGTTACAAACTGACCATTTCGCTTGATATGCCAGATAATCAACCCGTATGGTAAATTAAATAGACCAAGAACCATGATGCGAGTAAGATACAAATTATCTGGCTTAAAACATGGGCTTGGTTTTTTTTTAGGAAGTCATTGGTGTGCTTCATAGCATTTTCACGAAGACAGGGATGCTATGCAGCAAAAATGGTGCAACTGCTAAGAGGGCATGGTACAACACAAGTCATCGAAATGGTACAACAACCTGGTTTGGTGATGCTGCAATGTAGGGCTGAGAGGCATTCTCCCGGGTTGGGTCTAATGATAAAACCGGGGGGAGTGTAGTGAAAGTCTACTTTGACCATTCCTTTTGGTCAGTTGTTTATGTCCAGAAAACTCTGGTTCCCAGTTTAGAGGAACCAGCCAACCATGTGACATTTACATGGCCCACTTGGACCAAGGCAGCTAAGCAGTGCAGACGTGTATTACTTAGACTGATGACTGAGACAGACAAGACTCTTTAAGACCAAGCGAATGATAATATAATGCAGGTTATAGTGTTACCTACGGGTGAGTGAACACAACACAACCATTTGGTAAGCAGAGAGGCATTCAGTTGCGTTTTTTTATTATCTTGATAAGTGTCTAAAGTTGTGTGGGTTGTTTAATGTTGATTTGCTACTCTTCTAACAGTATTTCAGTTATAGTGAATAACCAGTACTTTCAATATTATTCATAGATGTCATATATAATGTTTAGGAAAGTTCTGTAAACTTAAATGGATCCTGAACTTGAATGCCTGGCAGGTTTTTTTTCCCACACTTGTAATTATTACGCTATGGTTAGTTTTCACGGGGCATCGCTCATTTCTCACCTTATCTATCAGTGTTAGGGCCGACGAAACGCTGATCCATTCCCGCGCATGCGTACCAGCCTCGATGTAGATGGCAGGTTTGTACAACGATAGATTGCTTTCAACCTAAAAACAAAATGGCATTCAATGACGTTCAAAGTCGTTTGTTCAGGGAAAGAAATACAATTTACACTATCACGGAAAGACACATTACACAATAGGAATAAAACAAATCCTTTGTCCGCCATTTCTCTTTACTACTGCGTTCAATTAAGAAACTCCTTTTTCCGTTCAGAACCATATGAAACTCGTAAGATTTTGATATTGTCAAATGTAAAATAAGGATTTGTGTTGTATACAAGAAATTATTTCTTTTTTTGTTTAATTGTTCTTTTTTATAATTAATAAATGGGGGACACTAGGTGAAGACGAAATAATACCGCCCATTAGCTTCATTTCTAAAGTGATATTGTTTTGAGCCCCGGGAGCTCAGTCGGTAGTGACGTGGGCTGTCAATCTTTGGGTTGTGAGTTCGAACCGCAAGTCGGCCAACCTTATTTCCGACGTTTGACAAAGGTGACTGTGACAAGCGTCATTCGTCCTACATCGAAAAGCAGCCAGTTGCATTGAAAGTATGTTGTGTGGAGTATTGATGTGAGGACAACCTAACCACTACACAACCTAACCACTACACAACCTAACCACTACACAACCTAACCACTACACAACCTAACCACTACACAACCTAACCACTACACAACCTAACCACTACACAACCTAACCACTACACAACATAACCACTACACAACCTAACCACTACACAACGGAACCGGTCGGGAAGAGGACGAAGTACGGACGAAAATGAAGAGTGAAAGAACAGGAGAAAGCCATATAGTGATTAATCAACCGGAGAAAGTGGTGCATTGGTAGAGCTTCGATTGATTGATTACTGTGTGGTGTTTTAGCCTTTTTCAACAATCTTTCAGTTACATCACGGCGTTCCATTGGTAATTTACAAGTACTCCTTTTCCATTTGTTCTGAAACCAGCCAGCCAGTCGTCATGCTGACCCCGTACCCCCGAACGCAAAGGAGGGCAGCAATTACTACCATTTTAATGTATTATGTATGACCCGGACAGGGATCATACCCGCACCCGAAGCGGACCCTCTACTCTACACGACCGCGGCAGAGTAGAGATTCGACCTCTAGTTACAAAGCGTTCGAATCCCGTGATGAGTGGATTCTGCCGTCGGAATGTTCCCACATAAACGGCGCCATTACTGGTCATGTCTCGAGGGTGCAGAGACATCGAGCGTGATAAATATTAGCTTAAAGGTTGTTTCGCAATCGATGTAAAATAAATAGATTAAAACTGGAACTTACCACCCTAACTTGTTTGAGCAGTCTACCTTCGTACGTTGTGCCCATATCATCAATCTGCATTCTGCCTGGATTCTTTTCTTGCCAATCCTCCAGAAGCTCTACAATCTGTAAATAATGATTGATTGATTGGGGTTTAACGCTGTTTTTAACAATTTGTCAGTCATATTACAGCGGCCAGTTCACCTACTCATGTGTTTCCTGGTTTTCTCACACCAGTACTCCACACAACAATCTTCCTAAGCAACTGGCTGCTTTTCCACATATACTTAGTCCATTGGTGGAAGACGAATGACGCATGTCGCAATGACTTTTGTCAAATGTCGGAAAGAAAGTAGGCCGAGCCGGGATTTGAACTCACAACCCCTGGATTGACAGCCCGCGTCGTTACCGACTTAGCTACCGGGACTCGACTAATCTGTGAATAAACACTTGCAATACTGAAATGGACTTCTTGAGCTCTACAATCTGTAAATAAACACCTGTAATACTGAAATGGACTTCTTGAGCTCTACAATCTGTAAATAAACACCTGCAATACTGAAATGGACTTCTTGAGCTCTACAATCTGTAAATAAACACCTGCAATACTGAAATGGACTTCTTGAGCTCTACAATCTGTAAATAAACACCTGAACTTCTTATCGTGTATTTTAGGAATATCAAGGTAAAAGATGTTGCCCAGCAGAAAACATACTGATCAGAAGTCGTAAATCAGTTCAAGCAGTCGAGGAGTAAATAATGAAAATGCTATATGTGATAATAATAACTATTAAGAACAGACCTTATGGTAATACTGATGGCGATTACCGTCCGAGGTTGTTTACGGACTTCCGACGGAAATGACCGACAAGTCAACGAAGATTGCCGATCACCAACGACCTCATTCGGAAATCGACGACCCCCATCAGGAATGTTCTACTATAAGTTTAACTACTTGGTTGAGCAACTGCTACTTTTCCTAAATTATTCGAAATATTTTACTTCAATCAAAATTACATCTTAAGAGAGTTTCTATATATTTCATGGGGAGTTTTCAAAGTCGTCTGCAACCGGTTGCTGTATGTTGGAAAAGGATAAGTGTGTCTATGTTGCTTACGGAATCTGCCACGACTGAGTGGTTAGCGTTGGTGATTTGTAACCGGGCTTACGGGGTTAGATTCCCACTAGCCGCTGCGCGGCGGTCATGTTGAATTGCCCATGGACATTTCCTAGCCAAGTACTGGTGTGCTTACCCAGGGATCATGCATAGGTGAACTGTCACAGTGATATAATTGAAATAGTGTTTTAAACGGCGTAAAGAACAAATAAATCAACCTAGTGTGCTTACCTGCGTAAAGGTGCAGTATGTGTTATAAATGTCACAAAACCCCTCGGTGTTTCGGGCTCGAGCCCGCCTCTGCTCCTCTTCCTCAATATCAATATCGCTGTAAATTACAGAAACATCATTTAATACAATTCGAACCCTAGGAATCCGCCGTGGCAGAGTGATTAGCGTTTGGGTTTTGGAACCAGGCATCCCGGGTACGACCCCCGTCACGGCGGTCAGGGTGGAGTATCATTGGGCAAGTCACATGACCTAGCCTAGTACTGGTTTGTTTACCCAAGTATCATGAATAAGTGAATTGTCACAATGATATTACTGAAATAATGTTGAACATGAAGTTAACCCCACAAATAAAACAAAATCCGTTCGAACCAATACAGTACCCATACAGAACCCATTCACAACCCATACATAACCCGTACAGAACCCATACAGGAACCATACATAACTCAAACAGAACCCATACAGAACACAAACAGAACCAATACAGTACCCATACAGAACACAAACAGAACCAATACAGTACCCATACAGAACTCATACAGAACCCATACAGAACACAAACAGAACCCATACAGAACCCATACAGGACACATACAGAACCCATACAGGACCCATACATAACTCATACAGAACCCATACAGAACCCATACAGGACACACACAGAACTCATACAGAACCCATACAGAACCCATACAGGACACATACAGAACCCATACAGGACCCATACATAACTCATACAGAACCCATACAGAACCCATACAGGACCCATACATAACTCATACAGAACCCATACAGAACACAAACAGGACACATACAGAACACATACAGGACCCATACAGAACCCATACAGGACCCATACAGGACACATACAGGACACATACAGAACACATACAGGACCCATACAGAACTCATACAGAACCCATACAGAACACAAACAGGACACATACAGAACCCATACAGGACCCATACAGAACCCATACAGGACCCATACAGAAATCATACAGAACCCATACAGAACACAAACAGAACCCATACAGAACTCATACATAACCCATACAGAATACAAACAGAACCAATACAGTACACAAACAGGACCCATACAGAACCCATACAAAACCCATACAGGACCCATACATAACTCATACAGAACCCATACAGAACACAAACAGGACACATACAGTACTCATACAGAACCCATACATAACCCATACAGAACCCATACAGGACACATACAGAACCCATACAGGACCCATACAGAACGCATACAGAACCCATACAGAACACAAACAGAACCCATACAGGAACCATACAGAACTCATACAGAACCCGTACAGGAACCATACAGAACTCATACAGAACCCATACAGAACACAAACAGAACCAGTACAGAACCCATACAGAACACAAACAGAACCAATACAGTACCCGTACAGAACCCATACATAACCCGTACAGAACCCATACAGAACCCATACATAACTCATACAGAACCCATACAGAACACAAACAGAACCAATACAGTACGGCAATTCATAATTTCCGAAGTTTGACAAAATTCATTGTGACAAGGTCCAATATGACCATTGTTTTTCCTTTTGGCAGACGGCTGTAAAAAGTCGTCTGCAGAAGAGAGGTCTGAAAGTGTCTATCCCTTTGTACCTTTTGGCAGACGGCTGTAAAAAGTCGTCTGCAGAAGAGAGGTCTGAAAGTGTCTATCCCTTTGTACCTTTTGGCAGACGGCTGTAAAAAGTCGTCTGCAGAAGAGAGGTCTGAAAGTGTCTATCCCTTTGTACCTTTTGGCAGACGGCTGTAAAAAGTTGTCTGCAGAAGAGAGGTCTGAAAGTGTCTATCCCTTTGTACCTTTTGGCAGACGGCTGTAAAAAGTCGTCTGCAGAAGAGAGGTCTGAAAGTGTCTATCCCTTTGTACCTTTTGGCAGACGGCTGTAAAAAGTCGTCTGCAGAAGAGAGGTCTGAAAGTGTCTATCCCTTTGTACCTTTTGGCAGACGGCTGTAAAAAGTCGTCTGCAGAAGAGAGGTCTGAAAGTGTCTATTCCTTTGTACCTTTTGGCAGACGGCTGTAAAAAGTCGTCTGCAGAAGAGAGGTCTGAAAGTGTCTATCCCTTTGTACCTTTAAATATTCAAAAAACCAGGTCACTTCGCACGTTTCAAGTTCTATTTTTCGAAGACGATGTGTTCATGCATAAACTCTTATAATTAGGCGGACAACTTTATCTGAGCAGTCTGGAGTAACCTGCCCCTACTATTACCACCAATAATGGCGGCGCCCTTTTGGAATGGTTTAGCACTCAAAAGACTATAGAGAAATGGTTTAGCACTCAAAAGACTATAGAGAAATGGTTTAGCACTCAAAAGACTATAGAGAAATGGTTTAGCACTCAAAGACTATAGAGAAATGGTTTAGCACTCAAAAAACTATAGAGAAATGGTTTAGCACTCAAAAGACTATAGAGAAATGGTTTAGCACTCAAAAGACTATAGAGAAATGATTTAGCACTCAAAGACTATAGAGAAATGGTTTAGCACTCAAAAAACTATAGAGAAATGGTTTAGCACTCAAAAAACTATAGAGAAATGGTTTAGCACTCAAATGAATATAGAGAAATGGTTTAGCACTCAAAAGACTATAGAGAAATGGTTTAGCACTCAAAAGACTATAGAGAAATGGTTTAGCACTCAAAGACTATAGAGAAATGGTTTAGCACTCAAAAGACTATAGAGAAATGGTTTAGCACTCAAAGACTATAGAGAAATGGTTTAGCACTCAAAGACTATAGAGAAATGGTTTAGCACTCAAAGACTATAGAGAAATGGTTTAGCACTCAAAGACTATAGAGAAATGGTTTAGCACTCAAAGACTATAGAGAAATGGTTTAGCACTCAAAGACTATAGAGAAATGGTTTAGCACTCAAAAGACTATAGAGAAATGGTTTAGCACTCAAAGACTATAGAGAAATGGTTTAGCACTCAAAGACTATAGAGAAATGGTTTAGCACTCAAAGACTATAGAGAAATGGTTTAGCACTCAAAGACTATAGAGAAATGGTTTAGCACTCAAAGACTATAGAGAAATGGTTTAGCACTCAAAAGACTATAGAGAAATGGTTTAGCACTCAAAGACTATAGAGAAATGGTTTAGCACTCAAAGACTATAGAGAAATGGTTTAGCACTCAAAGACTATAGAGAAATGGTTTAGCACTCAAAGACTATAGAGAAATGGTTTAGCACTCAAAGACTATAGAGAAATGGTTTAGCACTCAAAGACTATAGAGAAATGGTTTAGCACTCAAAGACTATAGAGAAATGGTTTAGCACTCAAAGACTATAGAGAAATGGTTTAGCACTCAAAGACTATAGAGAAATGGTTTAGCACTCAAAAGACTATTGAGACATTTCTGAGGACCTCCCGGTTACCCTTTCAAACATTGAACGTAGTTTGGTTCATTAATTAACCCTTTCCCTCATATGACAATTCTGCAGACGAATTTGAACATATTTTGTAAACAAATAGAAAATCGCGATAATTGAATGGATAACTAAAAGTGGAAAACATTGTGGCAAAAGGAGAAATTGCTCGTTTTGTGCAATTTCTTCTTTTGCCACAATGTTTTCCACTTTTATGAGTGAAAGGGTTAAGTATTGATTATATATTTGAATGTTGAATTGTGAAAACATCTTGACAAAATTCTAAACGTTTTCCCAAATTCTCAAATTCCCCTTAGCTTCCAACATCGGTTTATTCTGTTCATTATCTACACTAGTTCCTATCTATTGCACACATTTCGTTATATTACAACTAGGGGTAAAGACTAATAATTGTATTGTGTAGGGGAAAAACTATATATGTATCAAGGTGTAATGGTCCACTGTATACAGAGTAAACGATAATCAGAAATAGATTCATAAAATTTACTATATATGAGTCAAATTACAAGAAAACCAACATTGTGGATTCTGCGTAAAGTATCGACCCATACCAGCCTAAGCATGCCGCACAGGCTAACCTGGACATACTTTTTTCGCACCCTGTAGATTTTCTGTTTCGGGAATCATTACTCTATACCTCTATGCCCTTTTGACGGAATGTGTCGGCCCGGATTAGCCTGCGCGGATTGCGCATGCTGATCTGGTCAATACATTACGCAGAGTCCATAGTGTTGGTTTTCTCATGGAACGGCTCATATGCCAAAGCGATATATATAGAGGAGATGACCCATCTAGTCGCCATTGTTGGTTCATGCATGACGTACTCATTTTCTATAATACGCCGGGTACCAGACTACATTGTTGGTTTATGACAGTCTTACTTATTTACTAAATAACACCGGGTACCAGATTCAGGTTTAAAAATTTAACGTACATCTGCACATTATCCTTGGTTACATTGAACTGAATTCCAGCTTCCGTCAACACTTGCCGTAATTTCACGAAGTCGTTCGGGGAAACTCGGATGTCAGTCGGAAAAACCGGAGAAGGCTCGGTCCAGAAATCAAGCTGTTTATAGAAAGGAAAAAGAAATATAGGATGATATAGTGATGTTTATTTCAATCGTAATAACTTTGAAAAACATGTTTAGGTTAATATGCATTCGTAATTTCTCGTCGCAGCTATATAACCTCTGATATGTTGTAAAATAAAAGCGCGGTTTAATTTTCTTCGGCGGGGGAAATAAGACTATTTCGATTGAACAATAAAGCTTTTGAAGAAGGCTTCCATTGGTTTATTTTTAATATCTTAATATAGGATCATGTTTCGTTTGAGTATCCGTTTGTCCAAAAATCATATTTTGTTCATGAATCTTTTTAGAATAATTGATATGATATACAGGGAATGTTATGTACCAGAACCGATACCTGGCTTTGTACTGTATTACTCAGCACGTCGAAAAATGTGATATTTCGCGAGATCGAAGGTAGAAATAGATGAAAATTTACCCACGAATCGAGTATACAATACATAGCTAGGTATCGCTACAGCAACATTATTTTCATTTTTCTTTATTCCCAGTGTAACTTTTGAAACAGAATAAAGACAACAAGAGGGCTATCACGACCCTGGATCGCTCACTTTCGAATACAATATATTTCTGTCATGCCAACTCAATAGCTTTTTTATCAATCTCGTACAGGGTTACACAAGGAACAGTTCTACAAAATTATTTTGAAATTGGCCAGATACTTACGAAGAAGAATAGTTTTTTAAAGTTTTCCCTATAGCCATATAAGGCAAAATAGCCCCACCCCCGGCGAAAACCTTTTTCTACAAATCAATATGGCTTGAAGGAATGTTTTTTTAGGTTTCACTTTAGCCATATTAGGCAAAACAGCATCACTCCCTGGTAGCCATGTTTTATAAGAAATCAACAGATCAAAGAAATCTGGTAGAGGATCACCCAACGAACATTCATACACAATTATTCGAAAACGGTTAGATACTTTCGGAGAAGAAGAGTTTTAAAGTTTTCACTATAGCCATATAAGTCAAAATATTCCTGCCACCCAAAGAACATTTTCACATAATTAATTGGAAATCGGACAGATCTGATACCATTGGAAAGAAGTTGTTTAAATTTTTCACTAGAAATAGAACTTAAATACATTTAAAAAAAATGTTATACAATCAATCAATCAATCAATCAATCAATCAATCAATGTAATCAATCAATCAATGTAATCTATCGAAACTAATGAATGGTCGAGTCTGGTTCCGAGTCCAAGACCCTTCGATCGATAGGCCTCATCGTAACAAATAATAGAACTTACCCCTTCAAAGCTAAAATCATTCTCTAGGGAGTGAAGGACGGCGGCTTCTGATCTACCGTTGGCGAAAACGGAAACCAGTCTGTGTCTGTTATAAACAAAAATGAATACATGAAAACTATAAGGATTTTAGCTGGGATGGTTCACTCTGTATAGGAGGGATGTTCGGATAGCTTCGGCTAAACACTTTAACTCTTACAGCGAAAGTGGCAACATTGACCTTTTGGCAAACAATGCAGATTCAGGTCAGTCAGCTCGTAACGAGCTGTTGTCTCACCTGGAATCAGCATTGTTTGGCTTTTAGATTTAAAAATATTCCAAAACCTCTGTAACATGAAAATAGAGTCGTCCGATTTTGACCATGGAATTGACTACTTCAAACAATTTGGCGCTGAAAGCGTTAATTAAGTTTGTTCATGTTGGAGTGGTCGTGGACAAGGCATATTTCCATATTAGGACTGCGCAGGCTGATCTGGGTCGATACATTACGTGGAGTGCATAATGTTGGTTTTCTCGTGGAACGGCTCATTATAGGATAGCGAATAAAAAGTACAGACAGACCAATGAATTATATAACCGTTACCTCGTTTTTCCTCGAACATGTGATTATACGAATAATTATATCATTTAACTCGATCATGTGATTATACGAATAATTATATCATTTATCTCGAACATGTGATTATACGAATAATTATATCATTTATCTCGATCATGTGATTATACGAATAATTATATCATTTATCTCGAACATGTGATTATACGAATAATTATATCATTTATCTCGAACATGTGATTATACGAATAATTATATAATTTAACTCGAACATTTGATTATACGAATTATTATATCATTTAACTCGAACATGTGATTATACGAATTATTATATCATTTAACTCGAACATGTGATTATACGAATTATTATAACATTTAACTCGAACATGTGATTATACGAATAATTATATCATTAAACTCGAACATGTGATTATACGAATAACTATATCATTTAACTCGAACATGTGATTATACGAATAATTATATAATTAAACTCGAACATGTGATTATACGAATTATTATATCATTTAACTCGAACATGTGATTATACGAATAATTATATCATTTAACTCGATCAAACTCCCTGAACGGATCTATTTTAAAACATCGTAGCAACAGTCCCGATTGCCATAAGCACGGCTACTTTTCTCGAAATATAATGTCATGAAATAACATCAATTTAATTCGATCAATTGATTGTTTGGTGTTTTACGACACTCTCAACAATTTGTTCAGTTATATCATAGCGTTTCCTGTGTAAGTTACCAGTACTGCTGGTTCAGATATCCTGACACCAGGTTTGTCGTAACGCTAACCCCGCGACCTTGAGCGCCAAGCAGGGCAACCATTACTACAACATTTAGAGTATTTCGTATGAATGGCCGGGGATCGAACATGCGACATCCCGCACTCAAGACAGACGCTCTACCAAGACTTAATCGATCGAACAAATATTAACGTGTAACTTTGACGGTTGAAGGTTTAAATACGATAGTTCGTGATCCTCGTGATCATTGTGGGACGGAACTCGTTTGTTACACGCGATAGTATGACCGTATCAAATGTTCACAGGTAAATACACAAATTAACCCTTTCCCACATACAGACGCTTTCTGACGACTCTGCAGCAGACGAACGAAAAACGGTTTTCAATATTTTTGTCAATATCTGTTAAAAGTCGTCTGCTGCAGATTTGCTGTATGTGGGAAAGGGTTAATACATGTGTCACTGATTTAATGTAAGACAACATACACTAAGGCGGCGTTTCTAAAATAAAAATTGAAAACATACCCGTCATATCTTTTCTTTGCACAAACGCCGGCTACCAGCAGGAGAAGAACAAGGTATCGAACCATCTCGTGCACAATCCGCGAGATTTCGCGAGAATAATCAGCTTATAAATGTAACGCACTATTTATAGAATGCAGGTACTAGTGCAGGTTTCGTTTTCACATGGCTTAAGAGGGAACGAGGACTTTTAACAATAAGTCAATTGATATTAAAACGGGGGTACTTGATTATAATAAATAACATTAGATCATGTTCACAAATAAAAGTGTCCCACGCCATGTCAAAACGGGCCTAATTGCATTTATTAAATATATTCGGCAATGGTTGCATTATTAAAAGCATTATCTTACTTATCAAACCATACATGAACCGTCCCGCGAGAAAACCAACATTACGGCCTCTGCGTAATATATCGACACATTCCATCTCAGGGGGATAGAGGTATAGAGTAATGATTCCTGAAACAGAAAGATCCACAGGAGGCGAATAGTGTCTATCAGGGTAAGCCTGCGCGGCATGCTTAGGCTGATCCGGGTCGATACTTTACGCAGAATTCACAATGTTGGGTTTCTCGCGGGACGGCTTATATCAATATATCTGCGTAATGTATCGACCAGATCAGCCTGCGCTGTCCGCGCAGACTGATCCGGCCGACACATTCCGTCTAAGGGGGGATAGATAGAGTAGTGATTCCTGAAACAGTTAATCCATAGGAGGCGAAAAGTGTCTATCCGAGTAAGCCTGTGCGGCATGCTTAGGCTGATCCGGGTCGATACTTTACGTAGAGTCCACCATGTTGGTTTTCTCGCGGGACGGCTCACACATAGTACTAACAGTATTTAACAAGTAGTATCAAGAAGTAATCATGCCCCTCTTCTAATTGTGTTTTGATAAATGTCACACTTGGTTGGCCCCCGATGTTTATTTCCATGTTTTATTAATGCAAGCAAAAGTGAATTTCATCTGTAGGTTTCCACTTTATGTTTTTATTTGTGATTGTTGTTTAAGTCCGCCTTCAGTACAACTGGTCCGTTTATACCGACACCAGCTGGTCCGTCGTAATACTTTCCCTTCATTTCTGAGCGTCAACCGAGAAAAGTCTTTGCTGTGCTTTTGAAATGTCCTGTCTAGGAATCGAACTCTCGATGTCCCACATCTAGAGGCGTGTTAGAAGATTCTGTCAACTTGTGTAGATACTGGAGACTTAACAAATGGACAGGTTGATCTAAACCTTCACATTCCAGAAATCCGAACTTGGACCTTTTCCCCTAGGACGGACTAATATGACCCGTTCCACGAGATCCAACATAATGTATTATGTGTGAAGCATCGATCCGGATCAGCCTAAGTATGCCACGCAGGCTAGCCCGGACAGACAATTTTCGCCTCCAGTGGAATTTCTGTTTCAGGAATCATTACTCTATACCCCTGAAACGGAATGTGTCGGCCCGGATAAGCCTACGCGTACTGCGCAGGCTGATCTGGTTCGATACATTTACTGTTGGTTAATGTATTAAACGCTGTTGTCAACAATTCTTCAATTATATCATGTGGCCAGTTCACTTACTAACGAATTTTTCTTGACTTTCTATCGACAGTACTCCACACAACAAACTTTTCATACAACTGGCTGCTTTTTTCGGAATAATATTTATTGAACATCGTAAAAAGTGTTGGCCTAGCTTGGGTTCGTAGTCGTACCTCATAGATGGACTGCTACCGATTACATTATCAGCAGTCAAAGAAGAATTTTTGGCTTGGTCAACATTGTGCTCAGATACTGCTTGACCCTTAATTGCCAAAAATGATGATTTTTTTTTTTATTATAATTATTATTATAATCCAGGGGTTGTGAATTCGAAACCCATTTCAGCCAAAATTCTATCCGACGTTTGTCAAAATTGACCAACAGTATATGAGGAAAAGTAGCCAGTTGCTTGGAATGTATGTATGTTGTGTTGATTACTGGTATGAGAACGTCACGAAACGCATGAGTAGGTGAACTGGCCGCCTTGATATGATAGACAATTTGTTGAAAACAACGTTAAACCCAAATCAATCAACCTTATACTGGAGTCCTCGAACAAGACCGGTCCCTTACTGCATCATACGGAAATATCCGAGTCCATTCGGGGTGTTTCTACCTTACACTGGAGTCCTCGAACAAGACCGATCCCTTACTGCATCATACGGAAATATCCGAGTCCATTCGGGGTGTTTCTACCTTATACTGGAGTCCTCGAACAAGACCGGTCCCTTACTACATCATACGGAAATATCCGAGTCCATTCGGGGTGTTTCTACCTTACGTACACTGTGGACTTCTTTCTTAAATGTATTAATACTATGGGTAGTATATTGGCTCCCGGCAGTCACGCAGGAATTTTTTAAAACTGAATACGATAGAGATTTAAAGTCAATTTCAACAAGTTTACCCTTAAATCACGCGGCTCATGTGTTTCTTTGTTGTCTCACATCAGTAGTCCACACACAACAACAGTCTTCCAAAGCAAATAGCTGCTTTTCCACATAGACGGTAAGCCCATTGGTGGCAGACCCCTGTTGCATTGGAAATGTGTCAAACGTTTGAAAAAGTGTTAGCTGAGCCGGTATTCGAACTCACGACTGCCGACAAAATATTGGTTATTATCCTTAATATCTGAAAGTATGATTTCCAAACAGTTCGAACAGTTTGTTTTTCCCACGTGCAGACGACCCCGAAACCCTCTCGACAAGAATAGGGAATGTTTCTGTATAGATAGCTTAATAATTGGAAAGAGCTGAGCAATTACTTCTTTTTACAAAATGTTTTCCAAATTCGTCTCATGCAGAGGCGTCAAAAAGCGTATGTTCAGGCTAACCTGTGTTTAAAGACTACCGATGGGGAGTGATCAATCCGGTCTTTGTTCACAGGTGGTCTTTAATTGCAGGGTCATTTATACAGCAAATGGTCTCAAGCGAAACCCAGACACCTGCTTCGACCGTCCACCTGACTGGCGGCTTTCGAAAACATTGTCAGAAAATAGAAATAGCCTTTAGTAAGTAATAACCTTCTGTTTCTCCTAACGTATTACTCTGTTTGAAAGGCGAGTGTTCATAATTCCATGAAGGGGCCATTGA
Organism: Serripes groenlandicus; assembly: GCA_031761405.1. Classification (NCBI taxonomy): domain Eukaryota; kingdom Metazoa; phylum Mollusca; class Bivalvia; order Cardiida; family Cardiidae; genus Serripes; species Serripes groenlandicus. The sequence continues at coordinate 282,004 of JASEVX010000100.1, forward strand.
CTTATACCTCTACGTATACGCATCTACCATTAGGACGGTGCTTATTCTGCAACTTTATGGATGCGCATACAACTAACTGTGTTTTAAATACATTTGGTATTTAGATTTTCATCCTTTCAGTGGCATTGGCAATATTTATATTTTTGCAAACGATGCAGATTCAGTCTCACATGAAATCAGCATTGTTTTCCTTTTAGCAGAGACATTGTTCATGTTTATTTGTCTCTTCGTTTAGGTATCAATATATTTCATATCTCTTATTACATGAACAATGGAGTCGATCGATTTTGAACATCGAAGAGCCTTCTTTAGGGAATTAGGCGCTGAAAGGGTTCAAGTGTTTTACAACATATCAGTGACAGTCATTAAATAATACATCCTTGAGAGGGTTAAATTACAAGATGACTTTATGACACAATAGTGCGTGATGGTTAATAACCATTTTTTCATTTTTATATGCACTTACAGCCGGAATTTGATGCACCTACAGACAATTTTCTTTTAATAAACATTTTGGCAAAAGGAGGACTCGCTCATCGTGAACAATTTTGTCGTTGTGCATAATGTTTGCAAATATACTCAAAAAGACACATTAACTTTCATTTATTGATTTATTCCACGTTTTTGTGTAGATTTTAGCAAAGTCGTCTGCTGCGTGTGTATTGTATGTGGGAAAAGGTTACAGGTTGTAAAAACCCTTATAGAATTAGTAAAAACAGCTTTGGACGAATACGGGTCACGTGACATTCTCTGTTTGTTTGAATAGTGTTTAAAACCCCTTTCAACCGTATTTCAGTTATATGACTTATTTTGTTGTAGGTTGATCCCAACGCCGCTATTCTATCCCCACAATTATGAGCGTCACGGATTGAAGCCACTTCTATCAAGTCTTAAGTATGACCCTAGGGTGTAAGGCTATCAAGACGGACGATTTAACCACCACACCCCCCCAGGACGTAATTAGTTATTTCATCAGAAGTTATATTTCTGTGTGATCTGTTTTCTAGGCACTAACTATACATTGGTTTAGAACATAGTTTGAATACACGAGTACGATATGTAACCCCCATATATTCAATGTTTATAGTTATGCTTGACTGCAAATGAAATCTCACCGAGTCTTCAGAAAAAACAACTAAACCGGAAATTATCAACCAAATCTAACCTTTACGATCATACAACACAGCTGAAAACGACAATTGCCCATAATGCGAAATATCTCATTTTGTCACATCGTTTTCAAATGTCGTCTGCAGCAGAAACGTAAAACGTGTCAAATGTTGGTACTGAGTATTAACACAATTTTTGGTTTATCGAATTCCAGGTCATTTCGGATTTGTATATCGTCCATAGTTTAACACGTGCAGCTAAATATATATCTATGTTTTTTAAACTGACAATTGTTGTATCTTTTTGAGATTTTTTTTTTTTTTACTCACCATAACCGAAATAGACGTTATGTAAAACAGTGCTAGATTTTTGTCAATACTAAATTAATTGTAAACGGGTGGTGAAGGCTCTGGCGAAACTGTGTCGATGCATTAAGAACCGCTAGTTTTATTTTGGTTTTATGCCATTCTCAACATGATTTCAGCTATATCACGGAGACAATTCACTTATTCATGGGTAACACAAACAGTATTAGGCTAGGAAATGACTCTTGCCAAACTACAACCTGACCGTCGTGCCGCGACTGCTGATCGAACCCACGACGCCCGAATCCAAATCCCCTACGCTTAACAATCACAACTCGGCGGATATTCATTAACATATTTCTTCCACCAATGGGCTAAATAGTATATGTGCGAAGGTAGCCCGTTGACTTGGAAAATGCCGTGTGAAGTACAGATTCACTGCGATAAACTGAAATACTATATAAAATAAGTAAAACAATGATATCGCGGCTAATCGACTTTAAATAAAAGGGCAGATATCTTGGTAAGTGGTAATTCTTCGTGTTCTTAAATACTTTTTTCGGCACTCGAACTCAATGGTGTGGGTACTCAAAAGAATTATCTCAATGAGAGGATTATTTGGAGCACAAATAATATAGGGTTTGGATCAGTAATAAGAGAGATATTTAGGGGAATAGACCAGTTCACTCTCCTTTATAGTCCTCTGAAAAAGGTACATACACGTGTATGCTAATAAAACAAGTGGGCATCTCAAAATGCATTATTTTGTAATTAAACGAATTAGCTGAAGTATTGCTGCATAAGGCCGCCACCAGGGTTCTTCGTCCAATTCTGCATTTTTGCCTTAGTATGTAAGCCGTGGTCCCAACCCGCCGTACTTGCAAGTGCGTGCTGTCTACTTGCAAAAACGTGGCCAAAATTTGGGGATCCGTACGTGGTGAGTACCGCCTCAGTACGGATTTGGGAGCACGCAGACACGCCGTAGCACTTTTAGTGCATAAGGAACTTTCGCTGCGTTCGGGATGCGGTCGGGCTACGGATTCACCCCAGTACGGGTGACGCGCGTGTCTTCTACAGCCAATGAGCGCACAACGCACTGACTCCGTGAGTCTTTTAAATTTTGTCCACGGTCACTTGCTCTACGGACGGCCCACTTAGCGCGTGCGTGCTGCGCACGTGATAAGTGCGTGGTCTGTGCTTACCCGGCACTTCCCCAGTTATACTTTCCAATGAGCACGCAGAACTGACGTGGACCGTACCTAGTAAGCATGTGCTCCTCACTTACAACGCACGTTGTGCGCACTGATTTCTGCAGTATATATAAAAGCCGAGCCGACGGACGAGTGCCAACATTTCGTCTCCAAGATGACTAATAAGAGGACACCGAAGAAGGGGTCAGCTGCATCTGTAGCTCAAAAGGCAGCGGATACGGCCAGAGAGGCACAACAGAAACGAGCCGCGGAAGATCAGATGGCCAGAGAGGAAGGGGAAGAGGCGAGGAGGAACGAAGAAGAGTCAGATGGTGACGGCAGAGAGTCTGATCATGGGAAGGGTGCTGCTCCTCCTCTCAATCCATGGACGAACCCACCATCTTCTGCGTCGGCGTCCCTGTTGCCTCTCCCTCTCCTGTATCAAGGCAAGTAATACCACGTCGTGCTTGTGCTCTTGCAGCATCAGAACCCGGAGTCTCTGTGGTGGAATGGGCAGCATCTTGAGGCAGCAGCAGCTGGGACTTCTGGAGAACCTCGGAATGTCGTTTTAAATATCCCGCCCCCCCCCCCCCCGACATTGGGCGGAAAAACTCACGTTCGTCGCACTTCTACGCACTTACAACATGCGAGTGAGTAAGGACACCGTACGTGAGCAGCACGTGTAAGTACGGCCTCCGTACGATAACGTGGCAATCACACGGAGATCGTACGTTGTAAGCAAGTTGTAAGCACGTACAACTCACTTACCATGTGTGCAACGTACGATGCACGCAACCGCTCACGGCCAGGTGTGGCGTGCGGGCCACGTACTTACACATTGAGCAACCGTGCGAGTGACGTGCGTTGACGTACTCTCTCCCTGCTCTTGCCACTCCCTCCCCACGTTTTCAGAAAAACGTGGCGGCCGTGGCCTCCCCAAAAAACGTACGGACTAAAAACACGCACGGTGGGTTGTGACCGGGCCTACTCTCCATTGTCAAGTCCTGGTTGTTTTTATCTCGACCTCAAATGTCCTTCTCCACGTTCGCATCAGGATATCGAACTTTCTATTACCAGAGGTCATGGTGTTCATTTTAACGTACTAGACATTCTTAACATATGAATTAGATTGTCCAAGTGTCTCTTCTTTATTGAGTCTTTCATGTCGTTTACCATTGTTTTCATTGCTATAGAAAATTTGGTTTTTTGTCTGTCCATTTGAATTTTAATATTTATTTTAAAACCCTACTCAATATATATATTATCTTTCTCTCTTGTTTGTACATGTTATGCGTTAATTTCGGTAGCAAAATTCGGCCAAGGCACGAAAATCGTTATGATGGCGTACTCAATGACACTTTTAATATGCTATCAAGAAATTTATAATGATAACAAATATATATAATAGAAAAGAAAACTATTTTTTATGAAGAGGAGAATACACTGACTTTAATCAATAGTTCCTTTTCGACAATGTGTTCAATCGTTGACTTACATAGTTGTTATCATTGACTCTGTGGATGGAACAAGTTATTTATTGTCCGAATGTAAGATGTTTGCAATTCGTTAGCTCAAAGGACTTTGGTATAAACGGTTTGCATTAAATGAATGTTGCCTTGCTAAAGTCTGTCACGAAATAGGAATCCGCCGTGGCCGAGTGCTTAGCGTCGGAGATTTGTAACCGGGCGTCCCGTGTTCGATCTCCAGTCGTGGCGCAACGGTTATGGTGGAGTGCCCTTGGCTATGTACATTTCCTGTCCTAGTACTGGTTTGTTTACCCAGGGATCATGATACGTGAACTGTCGCCATGATATAACTTATATAGTGTTGAAAACGGCGTCACATCCCCCCAAACAATAATTAAAGCAACAAAAATCCCCACAACTGTCACGAAATGCAAGACATGCCAGAGAAGTAATATCTGTTGCTTCCAACCCTAAAGCTGACCTGGTGATTTGAAAGGGATGTAAGCATTCTAAAAGCAATATGTGCGCGTTGGTACTAATAGTTTACATAACATGTATCAAGAAATCTACAGTGAGTTCAGTTACCGTGCGGAATATGATCACAGGGATCCCAGGTTCGATCCTTACGAGTTCAGGTTGGAATATAAATAAAGGCTTTATGATCTTGTTCATTATTTCATTTTGTATAAATCTGTAGAAAAGAGCAATTAAAGCAACTTTTGGAACTTAATTACTTCACAAAAATGATTTCCCTCTTATCGCAATGTTTCCAAAAGATACGTCATTATGTAAAAGATACTATCTTTATGCAATTATTTCGGCGAGATAGCTGTAAACTAAGTTATGATTTGAAGAAATATTTAGCTATATTTAGGCAGGTAATACTATGAGCGTCTGCAAGACTTCACATGTAGATTTTAGGGCTCGTGAATCCGAATTCCGACTTGACCCTGCATTATGAATGTGTCGTTGGTCTGCCATCAGTAGACTATTAAGTTGTCTTTGTTGCTCGGAAATTACGAGAGAGCCAACGTCAGTCAGAGACTTGCATATTTGGTTACTGTATGACTTGTTGAAGGCAACTGTACATTGCCGTATTGAGTAAACGACACAAAGAGTTTTGTAGAGTGTTTATTAAAAACAAAGCAGAAACGAGAACAATTGCATTTTCCAGAAACGTTTATTAGCGCAGACGGAAGCAGGACCTTGAACTGCTAGTATTTACTTACTGACTGCCCATTATGAAAAGTGGACATGTAATACAGCACATTTTGTGAGACTTTTCTTTCTTTTGTGTTCAAGCATCACCACAAGCTATTACATGTAGAACCCTGATTTCATTTAAGCGATACAGAAATATTCTAACTGCAAGAGTTGCCATATTCATGTTGAAGGTTAATGTTTAGCTGCACGTGTTGACAAACAGGTATGCCGGTTAATGTTTAGCTTCAAGTGTTGACATACATTTATGCCGGTTAATGTTTAGCTGCAAGTGTTGAGATAAATTTGTGACGGTTAATGTTTAGCTGCAAGTGTTGACATACATTTATGTCGGTTAATATTTAGCTGTAAGTGTTGACATACATGTATGACGATTAATGTTTAGCTGCAAGTGTTGACATACATGTATGCCTGTTAATGTTTAGCTGCACGTGTTTACATAATGTATGCCGGTTAATGTTCAGCTGCAAGTCTTGACATACAGGTATGACGGTTAATGTTTAGCTGTAAGTGTTGACATACAGGTATGACTGTTAATGTTTAGTTGTAAGTGTTGAACTACAGGTATGACGGTTAATGTTTAGCTGCAAGTGTTGACATACATGTATGCCGGCTAATGTTTAGCTGCAAGTGTTTACATAATGTATGCCGGTTAATGTTCAGCTGCAAGTCTTGACATACAGGTATACCGGATAATGTTTAGCTGTAAGTGTTGACATACAGGTATGACGGTTAATGTTTAGCTGCAAGTGTTGACATACATGTGTGATGGTTAATGTTTAGCTGTAAGTGTTGACATACAGGTATGCCGGTTAATGTTTAGCTGCAAGTGTTGACATACAGGTATGCCGGTTACTGTTTATCTGCAAGTGTTGACATACAGGTATGCTGGTTACTGTTTATCTGCAAGTGTTGACATACATGTGTGACGGTTAATGATTAGCTGTAAGTGTTGGGATACATGAGCGACGGTACATGTTTAGCTCCAAGTGTTGACATACAGGTATGACGGTTTATGTTTAGCTGCAAGTGTTGACATACAGGTATGCCGGATAATTCTTAGCTGCAAGTGGTAATATACATGTAAGTGTTGACCTACAGGTATGACGGTTAATGTTTAGCTGCAAGTGTTGACATACATGTATGCCGGCTAATGTTTAGCTGCAAGTGTTTACATAATGTATGCCGGTTAATGTTCAGCTGCAAGTGTTGACATACAGGTAGGACTGTTAATGTTTAGCTGCAAGTGTTGACATACATGTGTGATGGTTAATGTTTAGCTGTAAGTGTTGACATACAGGTATGCCGGTTAATGTTTAGCTGCAAGTGCTGACATACAGGTATGACGGTTTATGTTTAGCTGCAAGTGTTGACATACAGGTATGCCAGATAATGCTTAGCTGCAAGTGGTAATATACATGTATGCCGGTTAATGCTTAGCTGCAAGTGTTGACATAATGTATGCCGGTTAATGTTTTGCTGCAAGTGTTGACATACATGTATGCCGGTTTATGTTTAGCTGTAAGTGTTGACATACATTTGTGCCTGTTAATGTTTAGCTGCAAGTGTTGACATACGTGTGACGGTTAATGTTTAGCTGCAAGTGTTGACATACATGTATGACGGTTAATGTTTAGCTGTAAGTGTTGACATACATTTATGACGATTAATGTTTAGCTGCAAGTGTTGACATACATGTATGACGGTTAATGTTTAGCTGCAAGTGTTGACATACATGTGTGACGGTTAATGTTTAGCTGCAAGTGTTGACATACATGTATGACGGTTAATGTTTAGCTGCAAGTGTTGACATACATGTATGACGGTTAATGTTTAGCTGTAAGTGTTGACATACATGTATGACGGTTAATGTTTAGCTGTAAGTGTTGACATACATGTATGACGGTTAATGTTTAGCTGTAAGTGTTGAGATACATGTGTGATGGTAAATGTTTAGCTGCAAGTGTTGACATACATGTATGACGGTTAATGTTTAGCTGCAAGTGTTGACATACATGTATGACGGTTAATGTTTAGCTGCAAGTGTTGACATACATGTGTGAGGGTAAATGTTTAGCTGCAAGTGTTGACACAAGTGTTGACATACGTGTGACGGTTAATGTTTAGCTGCAAGTGTTGACATACAGGTATGACGGTTTATGTTTAGCTGCAAGTGTTGACACAAGTGTTGACATACGTGTGACGGTTAATGTTTAGCTGCAAGTGTTGACATACATGTAGGATGGTTAATGTTTAGCTGCAAGTGTTGTCATACAGGTATGCCGATTAATGTTTAGATTCAATTGTTGACACACATGTGTAACGGTTAATGTTTAGCTGCAAGTGTTGAAATACATGTATGCCGGTTAATGTTTAGCTGCAAGTGTTGACATACAAGTATGCCGGTTAATGTTTAGCTTCAAGTGTTGACATACAGGTATGCCGGTTAATGTTTAGCTGCAAGTGTTGACATACATGTGTGACGGTTAATGTTTAGCTGCAAGTGTTGACATACATGTATGCCGGTTAATGTTTAGCTGCAAGTGTTGACATGTGTATTAGTAGTCCCTGATTCAGCCTAAAGGTTAGCTTCACGTGTTTACAAATATCATATGTTAAAGTTAAACTGCAAGTGTCAAAATATGTAGGCTAAATTAAGTTGTCATTGTTGCTATATACATTTTAATGTTTAGCTTCATGTATTGGTACATGCAGGTTAAAGCTAAGCTGCAAGTGTTAACAAAAATGGATGATAAAATTAGCTGCAAGTGTTGAAATATATATGTTAGTAGTTAGTTGCCAATATTGACTGGTATTGTTTATGATAAATAGATAGATTTTAATTGAATTTTACAGCTACATGTATCTCATCATTTACATACATTTATATAAACAGAATTTATACGGGAACATCAAAGTATAATCCGAAATAACTTTGAATCTTCCTGATTTTGGTAGAACTAAAAAATATACCAAATAAAGAAAATTTAACCTTTAACTTAAAGCAGTTTAGGAGAGTGTGAATTTAACAGTTGTAGAAAGATATATCTTATTCTAAATCTATACTGTCAATTACCTACATATATTACCTCAAAAATCATCTTATTTAGATGATCGGATTCTTAAAATATGTGAGTATTGGGTAATTAGGAGTATATCAAATTGTTGGGCACTATCAACGATAAATAACATATATTTAAGCAGTATGCAACCTGTATTAGAAAGAAGTATGTATGTATACCTCTTTTTTGTCGCAAATTTTACATATCATAAACTATTTAATACATACTCATTTCGTAATATTAAGGCTTTTGTGATAAAATTGCATAATTTTACAATAATTGATCTCTCATTGCAATTTAAGAGTTCAACATACTTATACACGCCTGGTCTTTTATAAAAATAAGGTTTCATATACGTGTTTCTTATATTTTTCTAAGCTTCACATTGTATAACAAAATGAAATTCATCTTTTATAACATCAGAGCTGCACCACGGACATTTTCTGTCTGGTCTAGGTACTCTATTACTTCCATGTCTACCAGTTTCTATTTTAAGGCTATGTGAGGAAAGACGAAGTCTAGTCAAGTTTACTCTTATATTTCTTGGTATTACTTTTTTTAGATATTCGCTCAGGCAAAAATGTGTATTAATAAATATGTACAATAGTGACAAAACGTAAATCACTGTACCACTTTTGTATCAAATTCTCAATAACCATTTGCTTAAATATGCCTATAAACATTTTATGATTATGAATACCTTGATTCTTCCATATATCGGAAAATCCGTGTTCCGACAATAAGGTTTTAACGTTTGATGACTATTTATGTTTACCATTGAGGGTATCTTCAAGTGACATATCGTATACAGTTTTAACATAATATTGTCTGTAGATATTAGTTTTAACCAATATTTAATAATATATACATATCGATTGATATGAAAAGGAAGTCTACCCAATTCACCGTAAATTGCGGTTTTTACACCAAGAATAATACTCTTGCAAAACTTTAAATTCAATCTCTCCTAATCCTTATATTTGGTAAATCCCCAAATGGGGCACCTAAAGCTAAAGACTGGAGTCACAAAAGCATCAAATATTAGTGTAGCCATTGCGGAGTTTACTTCGTATTTAATCACATTGTTAAGGAGTACATGCTGCGCTTTGGATGCTTTGCCGATTATATATTGGTTATTTAAATCAAAAGACCCTGTGTAATTAAAAACCACACCAAGATAAGTAACGTTATCCAAAATCTCAATTTTCTGTTCTTTATAACAAAACTGTTCTCATGCTCGAATTTTGCCCTTTTTTCTATAAATAACAGCCTTAGTCTTTCCAATGTTAACCTCGAGTCCCCGTATAGAGCAAAACTCATTTAAACAAATTAAATCAGACTGTAAATCCTCTTTGGATTGGCCGATAATTACCATATCGTCCACGAATAATAAAATAATAATACAAATAGCTGTTATGTTAAGACCACAGTTATATCTATCTTGCAAAAATAGCTCAATATCTTCAATAAAAAGTGCGTATAAAATAGGTTAATTTATTTGGCATTGTCTCAACCCTACTGAAATATCGAAAGAATCAGAGTTATCGTTGCCGCATTTGACACATGATTTAACTATTTCATACATAGATTTAAATATACAAAGTATTTTACCATCCATGCCTTGTTTGAACAATTTATACCACAACGCGTTTCTATTAACCGAATCAAAAGCTTTTTTGAAGTCCAAAAAGGCACAATAAAGCCGTTTATTGCAATTAAGGAAATGTCTAGATTTGATAGGATAAATACAGCATCAGTAGTGCTACAATCTTTTTTAAAACCAAACTGATTATCGGAAATTGAATCATTTTTTATCGACTCCATAAACTGACTCTTTCGTTCAATACACTTGTGAATAATTTACCTAAGTTACTCAGTAAAGTTATGCCGCGATAGTTATTAGGGTCTTGCTTATCTCCCTTTTTATGAATGGGAATTATAAATCCTTCAGACCAACTTTGGGGGAAATATCCAGAATTAAATACAATTTGAACATATCAGCCATGTGAACCAATATTATGTCACTGGTTTCGATGAAATAATCATTTAGTTAATTGTCGTTAGGACTAAGCGTCTTGTGACGTTTAAGACGTTTAATTGCGCTTTCAACTTCGGATACTGATATTTGCTCATTTAGCTCGCCAAATGTAGGAAAATCTATATTTAAATCCCTTTTTTCAGTAAATTCTTCAATATCCGGTATTTCCGTTTTCTCGATGTTATTAAATATGCTTCTAAAAATGGTTTTCGAAATCTGCAATACAAGCCTCGTGGTTGTCATCCTTCTTTTATTGCTTAAAGAAATTCCAAATTCCCAAGGACTTTTATTTCCCAATACTTTTAGGTTTTCAGACTGGCTCAAAGTGTAAGCCAATTTCTTGCGCTGTATCAATTTTTTATATTTTGATTTATTTTCACAGAACAAAATTCTTTTCTCATCATTTCTCTCTTTATTTAAACTTGGTAAAGATTCCGTATATATCTGTTTTGCGTCTGAACATTCGCCATCAACCATTTGCTATTATATGTAGCATTTCTATTATTGTGTGGTTTATTTCCCAAAATGTTTCTTTCCGAAAGCGGATCAGCAATTTCCTGAATATGAAACGAAAATCGTTCTATAATTTTATCTATCGATGTTTTGTCTGAGATATTTTCACTATTTGCGATTCGATTTAAATCAGGCAGTTTCCATATCACTTTACGCCTGAATACATCTTTATGAGTACTTATCCATCTATAAATAGTAACATTGTCTATTGTATGTCGGTCGTCGTTTGCGTTTAGTATGCATTTACCTTTTAATTTAAAATATAACGGTGCATGGTCACTAAATATGTCAAATTTACCAACTTTAAACGTATTCAGCATGGGGAAACTGGTTTGCTTTAACAACATGTAATCAATTGTACTGCATGATTTGTTACACTAATATGTGTTACTTGCCATATTTTCATCAAAATCTACCCGACCATTTACCAATTTTAAGCCTGAAGACTTGCATAAATATAACAGTTTATTTCCCATTGCATTTGATGTTTTATCCTGTGACGCCCGGTCGAAGGGTGAATCTATGGAGTAAACATCACAGTCTAATTCTGACACATTCCCCGACTCTTGAGTTTAAGTCCCCAGCAACCATTACACAAATTTATAATAACTTTCTGCTGCAGAGTCGTCATGCCATAAATATACTATACATAAAAAAAACCATCAGTTTTAAGGTTGAAAGCGTTTTTATCAAGTTTTTAACCACAAAATTGTATCAAAATTGTTTTTCACAATGGTTACATGATGCGTTATACATTCTTTTCTACAGACGTTTTCAAAAGCTCAAATTTAAGTTCTATACAACGAAGTGACGAAAAAACAGAGCTTGTTCGATGCTTGGTTGAAAAGGGTTTGAAACCAGAAAGTGCGGGAATGGCATGTCAGGGACATTTTGTTAAGTCTCGCCTAAGTCAGTGGTCCAGACTTGAAATGTTCAGGTACGGAAGTTGGACGATTTGGAGACCAGGGCAATCACTTGGCAAGCTGTCATACCTTTGTCATACCGACGGGTTGTTTTGAAGATGAAAGCTTCTGGAGACCTCGGATTTATGAAGACGTTGAACAAAGGTTATTATTGGCCAGGTTAACAGAAGGATGTTCGACTGAATGTTGCAGGATGCGAGGCTTGTAGCCGCAGAACAGATCCTAACATGAGGAAGAAAGCCCCGATACAGATAGTTCTTAATATGTTATTAATGGAACGACTTGCAGTTGATATTGTTGGTGAGCCTCCGTGCACTGAGAATGGAAACAAATATGTACTCGTAGTAGGCGACTATTTCGCGAAGTGGATAGAGGGCTTTCCAATGCAAACTATGGAAGCTAAAACTGTTGCTAAAGTAATAGTCAATGATGTTGTATCTAGGTTTGCGGTGCCGAATTAAATTCATTCAGACCAGGGTAGACTTTGTTATTGAGTATGTGTGAACTTCTTGACATTAACCAGACCAGAATCTGACGGGGATGATTAACGATTTGATCTGCACAAAGCTCAGTAGTTTTGTAGTTTTGTAAGTGAAAACCACAGATACTGGGATATATATATATTTACCCTATGTCTTGTCAGCATGAAACGACGGGTATGAGCCCGAATATGTTGATGGCGGGTAGGGAAGTTAGCACTCCACTTAATCATGTTTGAAATGTCTTGTGTTTCAAAACGCGTCCCGGTACACGATTGGGTATGGGATTTACGCGAACGTCTCGAAACTGCGCATTCAGTTGTTAGAAACTTGACTGGTAAGTCACTGAACCGACATAAAAAGTATCATGACCGTAGGGTATATCCTTTGAGACCTAAACACCGAATGATAATGTTTATGTCTATTTTCCTGTCAAGAAGATTAGTTGCTCATTAAAATTCACTTGTTATCGGTAAGGTCCTTTTAATGTTTACATGTTGACCGTCTGAAAACTGAAGACTATGTTTTGACTATTTGTAGGTCAGAACAAAATGGAAGTGTAGACGTGGTGATGATCTGTCCCATTTGTAAGAATAACTTAGGAAAGACGAAGAAATTTAAAGACTACACCAACGCTAGTGTTGCAAGGCATGTGGCAATACATTCAAGAAAGGAGAACATATACAGAGACACAAGGAAATCTTCGGCCACGAAGACAGTTCTGGTTCCGAGTCAAAGTTAAAGATAACCCCGAGGGAGCATAATACTAGTCCCAGTACCGAGAAGGTGGAGGAGGAGGACTGGAACAAGGACTCGGTCATTGATATCCTCGCGGAGAATGAGCCTGTCGAACAGGGACGAGTGATACGGGAAAGGACAAGTCCCATGCCAGTGCCAACACCAACAGTTGTAAGGCGTTGAGAGAGAACATCCATTCCGGGAACTCGAGTATGTCTCCGTCTCTTAAACCACGGTCCAGAGAAGGCGAGAAATCGTGGTTCGGAGAAGTGAAGAACTGTTAAGACAGTCGACCGCAATCTGCATCAGGCTGGCTGTTAGAGAAACGAAATCATTTCGTCTCTCGGACATCATTGAAGATGACAATACTTATATAAATTTCCGAGAAGTGCATTTCAAGATTGGTGACGAAGGGCTTGTAATTGACATTAAATATCAGAAGTTATTTTGGGATGACATTACCATCATCCCCGGTCCCCGTTGGTATCAAGTAATGTTACACAGTCTCTGCTTTTGTGTACTGCTTGTGTTCAGTTGTGTGACTTCGGGTCGAAGTCAAACGAAAGAGGTAGAAGTGTAACGGGAACGGGGTAAAGGTACAAATACCACTTCTACGGCCTTGTCGTGGAAGCCGGCTTTTATAGCGACGTTGGAATAGTGGTTGGCTTTTTCACACAGTTAAGCATCGTAAATCGCGATAGCGCCCGGATGGCTTTACTCCGTGAGGGACCCCGTACACGTTAGACTATGAAGCATATTCTCTAAGTCTTCAAAAGATATATAAAATATTTAAATCGATTTTGTATTATATGAGATAAACAACTTCAATGTGGTGAAATTTTGAGTCTTTTTTTTTAATATCTAGAAAAGTAATGTTTTACGGCCACCCATACTGGGTTTCAACGAAATATGGGTAGTACTTCATTCATTCTAACAGAAAGTATTAGCTACTGCAAAGAATCTAACAGTAAATTGTTCGCTTGCGTTTTAGATGCCCGACAAGCATTTGATAGAGTATGGCATGATGGTCTATTCTATACACTACGTGAGTTACAAGTCCCCCCAAAGCTGTTAACATCTGTTATTTTCATGCACAATGATATGTATAGTTGTGTCATGTATAATGGCATTTATTCTGACTGGTTCCCAGTTGTACAAGGTACGCGACAGGGTGGGGTATGGTCCCCATTCCTATACCTCGTATATATTAACTCGTTGATAGAGCAGTTAGAAAACAGTAATTTGGGTCTTCAAGTTCTAGGCTCTAGCGTATGTGCCCCGTCCTTTGCAGACGACTTGACCCTTCTTGCTCTATCGAGCAAAGCCTTACAAGAAATGATATTGATTTGTTATATTTTTTCTTGTTTATGGAGATTTCAATACAATCCAGATAAATGCACTGTTGTCACGTTTAATGTGTCTCGTAGTTTTCGGTCTTGGTGTGTGGATGATAGCCTCATACAAGAAACAGAGGATGTTGTTCATTTAGGCATTTTATGTAATAAGTATTCCTCATCAGCTGCAAATGTAAAAAATGTAGATAGGAAATTAAGGGGGACTTTCTTTGGGTTAATTAAGGAAGGTTTGCACAGAAATGGTCTTAATCCAATTACTAGTTTCAAAATATACAAATCTATTGTTTTGCCTAGAGCGCTCTTTGGATGTGAAATGTTACAGTCGCTTTCTGACCGAGACAACTTGATTTTGGAAAGGTCACACAGATTATGCTTAAAACAGATTCAGGGATTGAAAAGTAGATCGAGGACAGATATTGTCCTCGGCTTATTAGGCGCCCTTCCTTTGCAGGCTGAAATTTATAAGAAGAAATTAACATTCCTTGGTCAGTTGTGTCGGTTAGAGAGGGACTGTACAACAAAACGTCTTTTTCTTCTACGTTTATGTTCATTCAATAATGGTCTTATGGTCTCTATTTTACGTAAACATGACTTGTATCAGGTCTTGCAAGACTTTTCGACATTTGCCGAGTTTCCAAGTAAAAATGTGTGGAAAAGGATGGTTAACAGCACAATAACCAATCAGTGTATTAGTTCATGGAACGAGAGAACTTCTTCGAACGAATTTGTACTATATAGACACATTCAGGAGCAGTTCTCTGGTAATCCAAAACAAAATCCTAGTATGATGTATGCTTGTTTTTCTGTGGCGCAGTTAATTGCGTACTCGTCTACTTTTGATACTTATTGTACACGTTGTGATAGGCACGATATAGATTTAAGTGTTACTGAGCATATTTTACTTGACTGTAATAGTCTACAATCTTGTAGATCCGCATTTGAGCTTGGAATACGTCATGAGTTTAGTAATCAAGTTTTTGATCAGTTAAAATCCTTGAGTAGGACTCACTTGATTAGAGCTCTATTTGGAGTAAATTATTATTTTGAGCAAGTTCTTCATGCAGACTACCAAAGATTCTATCGAACTGTCATTTTGTACTTCCACAATGTTTGGAACTGTTACATTTTCGTTCGGTAAGTGGGAAGGTTTCCCCTCGTGTTTTGCGATTCCACTGTGTCGCAAGTTGTTGCACACGTTTTGCTATCAACGACGACAATTTAGGCTCAATTTATGTAATGTATTGATGTGAATTGGTGTCAATGTATCCCTTACCCACATATAGACGAATTTCCTTATCATTATGTCATTCGGAAGCATTTTCTAAGCGTTGGAGTCTACTTATGCTGGGTATTTGTTTTCCCTTATGATCTCTAATGTTATTAACGCTTGAAGTACTAATGTATTAATTTATGACTGCTTAAAAGTTTTCCCCAACAGTTTAAGAATTATGCAATAGTTTCATTGCATGGGGGATAGGGTACATGATTTGTATGTGTATTTGTGTGGCTTTTTACTTTTCTTCATGTGCTTGTATATATTGTTTGTCTATGTTTGTATGGTTTTCATGGTCATGTATACATTGTGTGTCTATGTTTGTACATGTGTGTGAATGTTTACACATTATGGAGGCGTTTATACGTCTAAATGCATGTGTGCATATTCACATTCACAGTGTTTTTGTTGTTTTGCTTCTTTTTTTTCTTCTTCTTCTTTTTCTATCAATTGTATCTCCATTATGTTATTTTCAATTTCATTTATATTGTATTCTTGTAATCTTCAATATTGGAGGAAATAAAGATTGTATATATATATATATAGTATTTAAATCGATTCCGTAATTTTTGAGATATACTTCTTTAAATGTTTTGATTTTTTTGTTGGTATTTGTTTCCAATTGAAAACTAACACTATTTAAATCTTTAAATGTCGCATGTTAATTTATTTTGTTTGTTTGTTTGTTTTTATTTACCCTTGCCGTGCAGAATTAACTATTCGGCGAGCAGAAAAAGTAAGATACAAGGGAGTCCGGATGCGATGCTCTAGCTTTTTCCGAAAAGACACCTTCGTTCTTTTACGTGCCCAGTGTATAGCACCGATACACGCAAGGTTATTGTTCCTGGTAAGGACCAATACTTGACCTCTAGTTGAGTGGGATATGCATAAAAGCAACCCTTAAATTTCCAGAACTCGGACCAGGATTTGAACCCAGACCTCTTGATTAATAGTCCAGTGTATTCTTTACTAGACTATCCCGCCACTAATTTCTTTAAATTAAAGTGTAGCTCATCTCCTTTTTTCAAATCATAAATTTTTGAAAATATTAAGGTAAACACGAATATTGCTTATCTGGTTATACACTGGTCGCAAATGATTTTAAGGCTCAATCAAATACAGAATGACCACAAGATATTTCAAAACTAATTTATTTAAGTCTATGCTTAACATTTCAAGGCAAACAAAAAACTTTTATAACATCAAAACAATTATCTTTAAAAAGAATACTCATAAAACAGATATTTTCAAAATAAGAAACATAACAATTATAAAACAAATAGAACAATGATAATCCATTTATATAATGGCAAACAAAAGCACTCATCTAACGAATGAAGAAAAGGAAAACATATGTTGTATTTCACAGAAAGTGTAACTCGAATTCAACAATAAATTAATTGATATGATCGTTTGTCAATTAATCCCAACTGCAAAACGAACAGAGCCAATTATCTACAATATTAGGTAAGTATTTGATTTATAAATCTCCATTTTTAATAAAAAAAATAACATTTTCTATCAAGATTATTTGGTCAGATCAACGGATTAATGAAGAACAAAAAGCAACAAATATACGGGAAAATGGTGGGTAGGCGCGTAAAACAATTAGCACGTGGTCAATTTTGAATATTAACAAAACACATATCAAAATAAAATAAAAATAGGGCGATTGTCAATTGAGCAACGTGGACATGTCAAGACCTGTATCAACTAATTTGAGGTTAGTTCCAAAGTGTCCTTATTGTTTCCATAGTATTTGCAGGTTGCGCGATGAAAAGAAGTTAACCGTAACACGATGCGAAACCTGATGCAGAAATACAACGCAACTGACAACGTAACATATCCCAAAATTATGTTCAGTGTTACGTCATGTCAAAGCATTGGCAATGCCAGGCAGTTATTAACACTCAGGTTTGACATACACGCTATTTTACTATTCTTCAATCCACGAAATAATCTGTCTCGACAAACTGCAGGTGTTTTTTTTTTTTTCAAAAACTTTACCTCTATCATTTTTTTGAATTCGAATTTTGAGTGTTTGACTTCAATGAATATAATATGATGACACATATCTCTTGAATATATCTTGACATTTTAAGCACTATCAGACAAATATTGACCAAACTACGATCACATATATACCTGTACAGTTATACGAAAAAAAAACATAAATGGGTGAGATTTTTTTTTTTTTTTTTTTTTTTTTTTAATAACCCATGAAGCTTTCTGAAATGAAACTGAAAAAAAATCATGGGGGCCGCCATTTTGGATATGTATAAAAAGCAGACGTAAAACACAGATTGAAAATTATTGTCGACTTTTTAATCATTTTTTTTAAAATATCGGTATTTTGGGTATGTATAAAATGAGCAGAAAAACACGGATTGAAAATTATTGTCGTCTTTTTAATCAATTTTTTTAAAATCGATATTTAAGATCATTTTAAAAAGTGCTGGAATTAACATTTGTACGAAAAGTTAAAAATAAATGGAAATCTCAGAAATATGTTTTCCCGTTCGTCAAAAAAACGACAGCATTAGCCTTCTACGCCCGAAACTAAATTTTGACTGTATCGTAGCCAAAGAAGGACGTGACGTCATTTCCGTTACACTTCATCTTGGCATAACGTCAATGGAGTGACGTCGTTTCCCGCAAAAAAGTGGTATCAACATGAAAGACCCCTAATTCCTATACATGAGCTATTGACTCAATCATTCAACGTATAATTATTTATCAAACATTGTGGCAAAAGGATAACTTTCTCATAAGGAGCAATTGTTCTTGTTGCGACAATCTTTTCCTAAATCATAGGCCTCTGAAACTGTCTCTAATAGGGAAAGGGTTTAGCAGAAATGTGACCCCTTACATAATTTGTTCAAGTCATATTGACTGCTTGAAAAAGGCAGTCGCCAGGTGGCATCAGAAAAGGGCTGATCTATTTGCTTCTTTACCATAATGCAGGTGATCGATTAAGGATCATCTTGGCCCTCATGTTTTAACCGCGTTCATTATAAATGTATTCCTTGATTTTCTGAAAGTCTTTACTTTATTATTTTCTGTTCGTAATAATAGACGACAGCAATAAGAATTGCAAATATGTTTTGATAATGCAAGACACATGCCATTAACATTATTAGTGTCTAGTCAATTACTTATAAATCCTTATTTATGGCCAAAGTATGCTCTTAAATTTTTGTTTATAATTATCTTGCGTTTTTTCGTAAATAGGTAGCACCTATAGATATATTAAGTTTGTTAAGTGTATAGTAAAGTGTATAGTATTTTTTGTTTCCCATTGATGGCGTGGTGATACATATTTCGATGTTACTTTCATTCCACATCAGGCTAAAGTCAACGTTTTTTACGTGTTCTACATTCGGTTTGTGTCGTGACTGTAAGTTTTCTTTTTCCTTTATTCTGCATTAGATCAGTCGCTGTTGTTTCTATTTCGTCAATAGCCATTTTGCCTTTTTTAGCCAACAGTTTTAGATCTGCCCTGATGTTCGGAATGGTTTCTGCCAGTTCCTTCTGTAACTTGGTGAGTGCTTTTAAATGTTGTTTAAAAGCCTTAAGAACATCGATCTCAGTCATATCATCATGCTCCAACTACGAAAAAAGAAAAAAAATGAATGCATTCTACAAGCTAATTTGAATAAAACAGACATAGCGATTTGGCGGTACTTTAGCATTGTCAATGAAATGATTAGTTGTTTATAGTTGAAAATTGCCACAACAGATAGTTTTCAAACAGTTATGAACAGTTTTCTTTATATGGTTATACTACAGGGTTTAGCACTATCAAGACAACTTTTGCGTACGTTATTAATCTGTATTTCATGATAAATTCAAAATAATAGTTTGTTTTGTTATAAATAACGTTAAATCCTCAATTGCTTTCGTGAATGCTTTCATAAAACCTAAATGAGAAGTGGTGACTTGTACTTGACATCAGTGAGACAAAAGGAGAAATTGCTCACAATGCCACCATAGTTGTGAAATATAAAGATAACATTTTATATAACAAAATTATTATTTACCTTCTCTATGCTTTTGATAGCCACTTCGACTGGCATTGACCGAATACTTCTCAGCATTTTGACGAGCACGTTCTTGTAATATTTCTGATTAATTTCACTGGTTACTAACGGGGACGCATGCATGATGCAGTTTCGTACGTGTCTTGCCTGAAACAAGTTTAAAAAGACGGTCTAACGGTTTGGCTAACAGCGAATTTAGCTTAATACACATCTTAAAATTTATATCTATGGTTGATATCAATCTTAATTCCATTGTTAAGACAACTTATTTCCTAAAGTTTAGCGAAAATCCTATTGTAAGGTTTAAAAATACCCGAGTTGTGCGTGGGATTCCAAATCACATGGGTGTAGCGTGATACATATATCTAATTATATGTCTTGCACAATCAGAGAATTGGAAGTTCTTTATAATTTGCTATTATCTATATAGTCGTATCAATGAATTGTTACCCATGTTTTTTTAATTGTATTTAGCTTGCCGTCTGCTATGAATACAATCTGACGACCAAAAGTGTTTCACCTTGACAATCTGGATTAATTTTTTCTCGAAAAGCTCAAAATAGTGTGGGAACAACAAACAGTAATTCTTTTCAACAGTATGTTCTATCAATCATCTGTTGCATAGGCTTCAAAAGTCGTCGTTGTCAGGTAAGTTGCTAGTATGGAAACACGGAACTAAAGGAATTGAAACAACAACTGGAATTGAAACACATAATTGATATAAATGCTCTGTAATCTTCAACCTTTAGATAATGCGACCCCGGCACGTATGTCTTTTATATTCTTCAATATTAGCTCAATGTGAACTATATTGATCACGTTTTATCTGTCGTACGTTGTCAACAATTGCCTTGTTAACCCTAGCCCGACCCCTACATGCAACTTTTTGGACCCAATCTTCATGACAATTTATCAGAACATACATCTCATTCAAATCGTGGCCAAATTCGAATATGGGTCATGACTGGTCAAAACCTAGGTCTAAACTAAGTTCGAATCTTGGTTAAGTCACTATGCCAAACTGAAGGTAAATTTTGTTAACACTCTGGAATGCGTATTTTCAATCTGAGCTTCGTCAGGATGTTTGTCTTTATTAAAGCTATAACAAATCAGAATATGGGTCTAGTCGGGTCAAACATTAGGTCACTAGGTCAAATTAATTGATACTCTGTTTATAATCTTGAAGCTGCATATCAGAATAATTGTCAAACATTTAAAACACCTGTAAAGTCTTGGCTAGAATACTAATAAGTGAGATTCCGCTCGACGCAACTGGTTTTCATATTTAGAGGGATTTGGAATTGAATGTTGCATGTAAACAATTTATCGGGTTTTAGCAGACGACTCACTTTACGTTACAGAAGCGTGCGGTTTGCTCCACACCAAAATTCAGTCGCCATGACAGAAGAGTTGTCATTTACTTTTTCGCTATATTGTCGCTTATTTTGTGGCCATATGGTGTAAAATTCCTATAAAATATGTTGCATCTTACACAATAATTACCATTGTATACGTTTTTACTGGTTTCAAGACTGATCTCGGTATATCAGCTTCATTAATCTTGATGTGCTATGCGTTCGGGTAACGCACGTGGTATTTTGTTGATATTGCAATCATTTATTGTTAAATAAGTAGTAGATACAAAATATATATTTAATCTTCAAACTTTGGTATTGTCTGATCTGTATCTGCACGCTTTGTATATATCCTCAGATGTTGATAATTCATTGCCAAAACCTTTCTTTTGTAAATTTTGGCAAGAGTGGTACATCTCAAGGGAACTAACTCTTGGTAAACTTTGGATTTGTTGAGTAGTAGTTGTGTCCCTTTACTTACAATGGACAAGCATAATCATAGGATTTGATCCGTATTTTCTCTGTCCCGTTCTTGGTGATACAAGACATTTATATTTTATCAACATGCTCTGTATGCATTTTTCTTTGGGATTTGAATGGCATGCTCATACGACTTGCAAACAATAAAGACTTTCGTCAGATTTTGGTGTTTTCATTGGGAGTCATTCTGTAACTTATTTATACAGAGAAAGATCTCTATCCCACAGGGTTTTATATAAGAACAAGTTACTGTAGCTTTGAACTTTTATATGTTCAGCTCTTTACTACTTTCTGAGAAATAAAGTAAGAGAAAAATGTACAATGCATTAATTGGTTTTTCGGTGAATATGCATCCAAAGAACAAATATATCGACAGCGTGTCGTCAAAGAAATGAACTCGGTACATTATATAGTTCTATGGAAAGAAGATCATCGAAATTTTGAAAAATACAGCGCCTTTATTGGTTGTCAAATATACCATGACTGCGCAAGTGGGCTCGTGTTAGGTATTATATATGTTCTGCTAGAATAACCTAGTAAAACCCTTTATTACAAAAAATGCAAGAACAACACTATATAGCAATCCACAACTAGTACATTAGGTATATAGCATCTTGTTAACCTCAATACAGTCGTATTTGTGCATATTTGATTTGATTGTTGTGTGTTTAAAGACTTTAAAATTCACAATGCATATATGTTAACCACGTTTGGCAATACATATTAACGTCCAATCTTTGTGTTAAACATTCAACATTTGGTTCGTCCTTGTGTTTACGAATTTACGAATGAAACTAAACTGCAAGCATCAGATGGTGTGTTTAAATTCTATGCTCGAAACAATAGCAAAGGAAATTTATAAAGAAAAAATATGTTAAATGATGCTTACCTGGTCAAATACGCTATCAACAACATTACCAGGATGATGCAGTGTATCTATATGCTTTGTAAATTCGGTATTGTTTATAACCACATTTAAAACGCCAGTAAAATCGGTGTCCTCGGGCGTTTTATCTTTGTAACCCTTTGGCATGAAACACGTCGCAACTGCCCAATAATGAGCCTTACAATCTTCAAAATTGGTGTTTTCGAAAACTGGTGTGCCGAAGCGATGCTTATGGGTTATTTCTTCTTTAAGAAAGCCGCTCGGGCAAGTAGATGGCTGTTCACATATGTTCGTCCATTTCGACTTACACTGCTCACACAAATATCTACACCTATCACGGTTCTTTAAAGTTTCAAAGAATGTTTTACTCACTTTCACTACGAATTTCCGTAACGCACACTTTGCGACGTCTAGCATCAAAACAGATGCTACCCAATTTCGAAAAAGTGAGTCTTTCAATCGTTCCTTCACAATAGACAACGGCTCAGACATAGTAGACTGCAGTGTTAAATGTTATGTGTCCCCCAAAATAGCAAAATGAAGTTATAGTCCAATCAAGTGTTGACAATTATTGGAACGCCCGAATGCACAGGTTGATCATTTGTTCTCTTCTCACTTTTGTAATGTTTAATATGAAATGTACTTGCTCTTCAAATATGGAGGAAATAAAGAATATCTATCCATCTATCTATCCAAACAACGAGGGATATCGGTGCATGGATCTGGAGAACTAACGCCATTAATCGGCCATCGGGCTTTCCGATAATTATAAAAGGTCATTTCAAGTAGCGTCATTATTCTCTGTCCAATGGACTTAGAATATATTATGTGGGAAGTAGTCTGTCAATACACGGTTAGGAGAATTGGCGCCGTTATAAACTGGTCGTACTGATCATACTGTTTGATGTGGTCGTACAGGCTGTACTGGCTGTAATTGTTGTACTGTTGTATTGGTTGTACTGGCTGTACTGGTGGTACTGGTTGTACTAACCAATACTGGTTGCACTGGTGTACTGTGTGTATTGGTCGTTCTGGTCATACTGTGTGTACTGGCTGTAGTGGCTGTACTGGTTTTACTGGTCGTACTGATTGTACTGGCGTACTGTGTGTACTAGTTGTACTGGCTGTACAGGTCGTACTAGTTGTACTGTTTGTACTGTATGTACTAGTTGTACTGGCTGTACAGGTCGTACTAGTTGTACTGTGTGTACTAGTTGTACTGTGTGTACTAGTTGTACTGTGTGTACTAGTTGTACTGGTTGTATTTGTTGTACTGGTCGTACTTTTTGTACTTGTTGAACGGGCTGTTCTTGTTGTACTTTTTGT
>JASEVX010000100.1:310763-429769 GCA_031761405.1 Serripes groenlandicus
TGTTAGGATAAATGGACTGTAGAACTGGCAGGTCATCCATGAAAATGGCTAGATATTACTGAAAATGTGTTGAAAGCTGCGATAAACACTACAGAAACAAGAAATATATCATTCAGTTATATTTTAATATCTTTATTTCATAAAAAGGCATGAACACACATGAACAGTTTACCCCCCTTTTACTCGATACAGATTTAATGTCAATTTGTCTGTTTTTAAAATATCTGATGATTAAATCAGACAAATCTGGAAAACTTGAAATCGGCACTTAGATACAGACACCTTCTGCTCTTTGTCCAAAATATTTTCGAAAGTTGCTGCAGCAAAGGCGTCAAAAGTCTTAGCGTATCAGGTAAAGGATGAAATAACACCAAACAAGAAATCATTTCCGGATAAAAAACACAAAACCCATAAATATTTACAAAATGTGTGTATAAATTTATATAAACAAAAAACGAAGAGAAGGTGACATAGTTGAAAAAAGCGTGTGAAAAGTTGATAATGCTTGTTTCTTTGAAATTCTCCAAATCACCCCCACCCCCCCCCCCCCCCCCCACCCCAAGAAAATATTGTCTAAAGGTATATGCAGCATATGCCCCAAAAGTCATCTCAATCTGGCAAAAGGACTAAACGACACCTATTGACAAACCCTAACAAAACATAGGCTCCAACACAATAACAAATGGGTATTGACCCTTTCCCACATACAACATATCTGCAGTAGACTACTTAAAAACATTGATGAGAATGAGCTTTATTAACCCTTTCCCTTATACGACAATTCTGCAGCAGACGATTTTGAACATATTTTGTCAACAAATCAAAAAATCTCTATAATTGAATAGATAACCTATGAATAAAAGTGGAAAACATTGTGGCAAAAGGAGAAATTACTCGTTTTGAGCAATTTCTTCTTTTGTCACTATGTTTCCAAAAAGCCGTATGCTGCGGGTGCGTCAGAAAGCGTCTATATGAGGGAAAGGGAATAGATTTGTTACAGTGTGTACAAATGGATCTGTAGGTGGAAAAGGGTTGAACAATATGAAAGAACATCAAACTATAAAATAAATGTGTGAAGGAAAATGACCTTGAAGTGACTGAAGCACAAAGGCCTTTTTTCCTTTTTGGAAAATCATGTACTACTACAAAGAACTTAGTTTCACTGAACAATTAATTTGTTTTTGGCATGAAATATTTTTCTAGATTTGGGATATTCTCTTAATCCTTCACAAACATGTTGAAAATCTCGACAAAATGCAAGCATATTTATTGAGTAGTTATAAAACATTGATGCAAAGGAAGAAATTGCATCAATTTCTCCTTTTCCAAGATTATGTTTGCTTAACTTTTTTGAATAGTATAGGATTTTTTTTTTTTCAATTTTACTAAATGAAATTTGTATTGTGGGGAAAAGAGCAGTTTACTACTCCTTCTCTTGTCATTTAGTGCTACTTATTTATTGATCCAGAACAAACTATTCATAGGTTAATGACTCATAAACCACACCATGTAAAACAGAACAAACTATTCATAGGTTAATGTATAATAAACCATACCATGTAAAACAGTTCAAACAATAAACGTTTGTTATTAAACACCAACTCTTATCATAATCTGTGGCAATCTAATTTAACACCCTTTCCCACATACAACAAAACTGCAGCAGACTAAAAAAAGGTGAACAATCTCACGAAACGAGTTTAATTAATAAACTAAGTTGAAAAATGTGGCAAACTCAGACATTGATTGCTATTATAAGTTTCTCCGTTTGTCACAATCTTTTAAAAAGGGGTCAGTTAGGGGTCAATTAGGAGTATGCGGGAAAGGTTTAAACAAGATCTTAACTTCGCTGCAGTAGCAAACACTTGTATATGTGCAGTTAAGTATTCTGGTCTGGTTTTACCGAGATTGGAATATATTTGGAGCCAATGTGACAGTAACCCTTTCCCCCATATATAGAAAACGAGCAATTTCTCCTTTTGTCACCATGTTTCCAACTCTATTCAATTATTGTACTTTCATTTAAAGGGAGTTTCCAATTTATTTCGGGTATGTTTTCAAAATCGCCTGCTGCAGATGTGTTGTATGTGGGAAAGGGTTAAGATATATCTGTCCCGCGCTTGAAATTACCATTGAAAAGAGTCACTATGTGGAATGTTCCCACACACTCGACTAGATCACTAATTGAGCAGAAAGTTTTAATAAGTAAACCCTTTCACACATACAGACGTTTTCTGACGCCTCTGCAGCAGACGACTTTTGAAAACACTGTGACAGAAGGAGAAATTGCTCAAAATGAGCAATTTCTCCATTTGCCATAATGTTTTCAACCTTTTTCAGTAATTATACTCTCATTTACAGAGAATTTCCATAATTTTCCCAAGAAGTTTTTAAAGTCGTCTGCAGCAGACTACTTAAAAAGTATATGTGCAAAACTATGGAATTTTTTTACCAATTAAAGTCTAATAAAATAATAGAGATGCAAACATAGTGACAAAATACAAAGAATGCTCATTATGAGCAATTACTCTTTTTCCCACAATGTTTTCAAAAGTCTTTTGTTGCAGATGCGTCCTAATGTGTCTGCAAGCGGGTAAGGGTAATAAGAACTTGTTTAAAAACCCTTTTTTTAAATTAAATCTAAATTCTAAATATAAATAATTCTACTACACACATATGAGCAGTTATGCAGGAAAACTAACTATAGCATATTTTGACACAAGTAGGCCAGACATTAGCTGGAGTTCTAACTCAGAACCCCTTGATTAACAACCTGCATCCATCCCGACTGAGCTACTGGAGACCAGCTCTAGCTATAAATATAGATTATATAAACAAGAAGTTTTTTGTTTACAATCATCTTCGAACAATAATGAAAAATCTTGGAGACAGAAAGTGGAAAAATATGAGCGAGATGGAATGTCCAATGACGAGGCCAAGAAAAAGGCAGACTCAAAAATAGTAGCGGATGTCTTACGTATGTATAGACAACTGATTCTCCACACATTCCAATTAGAACACGGAGTCATTCACCAACGTGTCATGGAAGATGTGCACGAACTCATGTCCGAGGGAATGATACTAGAACATGCCATACAGTCGGCCGTTCAGAAACACCGTTATTTAATAGAAGGTATAGTGAAATCGGAGACCGACGACGTTAGCGACGACGGTAGCGACGACAGTGATGATTAAGAAATGCTATAAGAGGAGGAAGTATGCAGATAATAGATAAGAATATTACAATCACTCGCTGTGTACTTTACTACCGTCGACGATGGACAAAGTAGAAATGTGGACACGACATCTAATCATAAAGGACAATACGTGGTGGAACAAATACAAATGGGTGGGGCGGTGAAAGAACCTATCATTAACTTTGTGACACCCATGGCTCACGCTGTCGAACTAGCCAAGTCAGAGGTAGCCAGAAAAAGACAACATATCAGGATTGACAATGCGAGAAATGTGCATCGAATGCACGGACCACCGGGATTACGTGACTAAATTAACGGAAAGAAAATGCCTGGGGGAGCCCTAAACTAACCACGTTTACAAGATAACAGAACGGTGGACAGTTATTCATAGACGTCATGGATGAAGTATGAGACGAATTGACAATCATTTTCATTCCGTAATGAATCGTGATTTGTGAATACTGTGTTCAATAAATAGTGTTAGTTATTTTGATTCTGCGAACAACAATACTTGATTATATAATAAAATTTTAGAAATTGTATTCATGTCTTTGGTTTTTCTTTTACCCCTTGCGCTGCTTATTTAAAGTACAATGTCATGAAAACATTGATCGGATATCTTTCAAATTCGAATATACTCATATATCGATGCGAGCTTTCGAATGATATACAAATTGTAAACATCGGTTCAGAACTAAGGAAGATATGACCATTGTAATATATAATGACGTCACTTCCGGTTTACAGACAGACCAAACTTCCGGTTTGACCTCCTCAATCGATAGAAAATCCGAAACCCTTTTTAAAGGGTCCAAACACGACTACATTCGGGCAAGAAATAAAGGAGATATCGGCATTTGCGCATTGAGGAGACTTTTGACGCACTTTGAAACAAACAAATATGTAAAACGGTGATAACTAGTGAACTAATAGTCGTAGGACCATATTATTTTCATATATGAAAAGGGCACAACGAGATCGGTATATCGGTATATCAAACTCGAGGATCATTTTTGGGGGTTTAAAAATCTCTCATATTACATAACTCGAAAACTTTGGTTTAAATGAAAGCTTTTTGGGTCTTCTATCCTTTGGTAGCCTAAAAGGAAAAAGTTAAAGCGTAAATAGTGATACAAATTAGCAAAAACTGATTTGACGCTTTAAATGGTCTCCTTTTCCCTCTATAATTGAAATCTGAAGTCGTGTAAAACTTCACTGACACTTTTCAAGTGCTTGTTTAGGCATAAGAATAACTTTCATCATGTAGGGTTAACTTTTGAACAGCAGTGTAAAGGGTTATTCTTAGGCAAGTGTTAACGCGTTCGTTGCAGGTGTTCCCCAGACACTGTTGCGCCATTCGGTTTAACGCAGTCTATTCATCACGATTTCCACGTTTTCCGGCCTTAAATGGACACTATGGCGCCTTTAAAGGAGATTAATCTTAACATTTCAATGGTCTATTATTCGCACACCTGGTGTGTTTCTGATATTCGATAGTGGTTGTGAAATAACGAGTCTTAAAATAGATCTGGACATACGCATCTGTCATTTGAACTCTGGACGCTCTAGAGGTAAGACGTTAAATTTGCTGCCATACATGTTTGACTGCGTGCTTCGGCTCGACTATACGAAAAGGTATATATCGTGTCGTATAGATGTTTCGGTTTCCCGAAACAATGTAGCAAAGGTTAGATAGAATTTCCGAGCCATTATTTTCGAGGGTTCCAACAACATACCCGCTAAAATCTAATGTTTGACTGCGTGCTTCGGCTCGACTATACGACATACTAATGGGATATATAGTGTCGTATGGCTGTTTCAGTTTCCCGAAACAATGTAGCAAAGGTTAGGTCGAATTTCCCCGCCATTATTTTCGAGGGTTCCAACAACATACCCGCTAGAATCTATTGGTAGAAGGTTAGAGACAAATCGTTGGTTGTCTCGTGCTGAAACACTTGCTCCATTGTTAAAGCTTTCTTAAAATAGACCTATGATGTCATTCTAAATATAGACCTATGATGTCATTCTAAATATAGACCTATGATGTCATTCTAAATATAGACTTATGATGTCATTCTAAATATAGACCTATGATTAAAAAATGGCCGCCACACATGCGCAGTCATTGTATATAAATGACTAGGTCAACAAAATGGCATCCTCCCTTGTGTCAATCCTTATATGCAAATGAGATACTATAAATAGTAACTAGGTCAACAAAATGACCGCCAATTACATCATCTTTGCCAAACCGACCCATATACTACTTATGTTTATTAAAATTGTTCATCAATAATATTCTCCTCTGAAACTTAGAAACAGTTGTGATTTAAATATATTTTCACGACATATGCATATGCCTTAGATTGTTTTATGTCATAATTGTTCAATACTAATTAAATTCTATACAAAAAAGATCGACCAAATTTCAGTACGGGCGGTCGGATGGACTGGGGCTTGAGCATGGTTTGGATTTTTATGACATGCAGTTCTTACAATGGCCCACTGGGCAGTTGTGTACAAACTAATTTGACCATTTGCCCTTTCAATACAGGCATGGACAGAATAATTGTCCTTTTGTGTGTGACTCTACAGTTTGAATATTGATTTGGGCATTTTTAAAGGCTATGTGAACTTTCTAAGGAGAAATATTCAAAGTTTGGTGAAAAAATGTCTTGCAAACCCTAATATGTGTACCATTTAATGATAAAATCCACATAAATGAATTAACTAATTTCTGACTAATGGTATGACTGTTTATTACTTTCTTCTTCTGTGGGGCAGAATACTTAAAAAGAAACTGCCTTTGTCATATTGCATCTCCTTCCAATTGTTTGGTGTTTAATGCCGCTATCAACAATTTTTCAGTTATATCACATAATTTCCTGGGTAAATTACAAGTACTACTGGTCCATTTATCCTGACACTAACCAGTCAATTGTAATGCTAACCCCATAGCTTCTTCATATACCCTTCTACAATCATTTCTGCAGCCATGCCCAAACCCTGATCCACCTACATATCATATTGATTTTCGATTTGTATTTCACTCTGATCAGCTACAAACTTTGCAGTCTTCCATGTTAATGTCTTCAACTATATTTTTATTTTCAAAATAAATGCACTGTTATTCACTCTCAACACTAGTTGGAACAATTTCTTCAACGTGGGCCATTAGTGTTTTGTCAGTTAGTTTACTATTAGATCCCCTTTCTACTTCAGAACAGTAACCGAGCTCCATTTGAAACTGATTTATCAACTATATTAAATCTTCCTAATGTCATACACCTTTTTACTCAATTCAGTTTGCACCTATTGTTTCTATTCTTTTTCTTTTTGGAAGAATACAATTGGATAAACTTGATTCTTAGTAAGTTTCATTCAACATTTTCTTCTCAAATTGTGTGAACATTTATTCAATACCAGAAGAGATGTGCTCTAAATCTAACCGAGAGTATCAGACTTCAAGATTTTTGAGAGTTTAGAAAATGGGATGTCATCTTCAGAAGACACAGCTGTAAAAAGTTCATAGTCATTTTGAACAGACATTAAACTATGTTCACTGTCATCACCTAAACTACATTGTTGTAGTTATTCTTCAATCCTTCTGATTTTCTCATCGTTTGTGTCTTTACTTATTTGAAGAATATAGAAATATACTCCTTCTGATATGTCAGAAAATACTTCAATATCATCTGATTCACTTGTATCAGTACATGTATTCTACACACTATATACATGTGTGGCTTCAAATGTTATGAATTCAATTTCTGGGTCACCCAAACTTGATGCAAATGTTGTTCAAAACAGGATTAAGTTTTCAAACTTGCAATGTGATGTGAACACTACATTTCCATTGGCTTCTACCATACTGTTTGTGTTACTTGAATGAGTTGTTACTAAGCATTTCATTGTTAAGAAAAGGATTTGTGTTATCTTTCTGATGGTTTG
Organism: Serripes groenlandicus; assembly: GCA_031761405.1. Taxonomy (NCBI): domain Eukaryota; kingdom Metazoa; phylum Mollusca; class Bivalvia; order Cardiida; family Cardiidae; genus Serripes; species Serripes groenlandicus. Next base: position 317,912 of record JASEVX010000100.1, read on the forward strand.
ATGCAAACTTACATAAGGTTTAACACTTAAAATTGAACCTGCATCAGATTTTAATACTTTTAGCTAGCAATTGCTCCACTGATTTGGAAGATCACTCACAAGTAGATTCTCCTCTTTCTACACCAGATGAGGCTGTTACTACATTGTAATAAACATTGTTCCCTTTGATTAATATCTCCTCCAGGGCGTATTGTGTCCATTTTGAGGCTTTCTCGATTATAAAGAACATTTCAGTTGCTTTAAAAACACTATGTCTAAGTGAAGTGAGTTATAGTTTTGCACTAACATTTTTTTTAAAATTTATATTGTCGGTGGTGCAAAACTATAGCTAACTCTACTTAGCTATAGTTTTGCACACAAAAAAAGAAAAAGATTTGCCTTAGCATATGTTCTTGAAATTCAAATATCCTTGTAAAATACTTAGAATATAATCAAGAACGTTTGAGTGAACCAAAAGAGTTAGATCATTGTTCAAAATTTATAATAAAACCAACTTTGAAAAAATATAGAGTTAACATAGTATTGCTCTGAGCCATCAATTAATACTTGCGTGTTAGGATAAATAGGCTGTAGAACTGGCAGGTCACCCAGGAAACGGCTTGATATAAACTGAACAAGAGGCCCAAGAGGGCCAGTATCGCTCCACGGCCATAAGGCAAAAATCAAATCTCCAAACAGCCCTGCCCCCTAGTGGCCATATTTTTTACCAACCACCATGGCTTAAAGGAATCTTGTAGAGTGTCACCCAAGGAATGTTTCTGCAAAATTATTTGAAAATCGGTCTGACACTTTCGGAGGAGAAGATTTTTTAAGTTTTCACAATAGCCATAAGGCAAAATAGCCCCACCCCATGGCGGCCATATTTTTGAACCAATCAACATGGCTTGAAGGAATCTGATAGAGGGTCACCCAAAGAACATTTCTACAAAATTATTTGAAATATATAGAGCAAAATAGCCCCGCCCTCTGGCGGCCATATTTTTCGACCAATCAAAATGGCTTGAAGGAATCTGATAGAGGGTCACCCAATGAACAGTGTCACAAGATAATCAAGGGTCGACAACTCACTAAAGTAGAATTGAACGCCGATGGTTGAATAAAAATATATGTTTAATTTACAGTTATGAAATATATACAATTTTGAATAACAATTTCTTTCCTAACAATTCGAGAGGCTATAAACAAAAAAACTACTCACGCACTCTCATCCCAGTCACTTAACTGTCCCATCACTTCCGTTACTGTACCCTGTATTTGGAATGTTCATACACGTTATACTTCACATCCAACTGTATCCGTTTCCCGACTTCACCGAGTCGATGTACTCATACTGCGTCGCGTATATCCTTGGATTCCGGGACCGACAAGCCACACAACTGTGGATATATGGTTCTACACGTCCTATGACGGCACTCCTCCTAATGTCCCCCGTTACGACGTCTTATTAAGTTGTGGACTGCGTCACACACACTGGTTCTTCAAACTTCTACGTTTGGACCTTCGATTGTCTGCCAGACATAAAACGGCTAAAATTGTAATATATAACCATGTCTTACAATAATATCAATAATGTTCCGTAAAACCTAACAGCCTACCATTTTATACTCCTATGGTAGCTCATCTCTATACTAATATCCTTTTACATTTCCCACTTCCATTCTTATCCTTTTCATACAAACATATCTTTCCCAATAGCATAACACATTGTCTCGCTCCTAACGGACTCAATTTCTGTAAAAACCATTCACTTCGTGAACCAGAAATTCTCTAAACAATTCAATCATGTAATAATTATCTCAATCCCTAACATTGTAAATTTGCACCGATTCCATTCCTTAATTATGCCGAAACCCCCTTTGCACAATAACTAAGAATTTACATACCCATATGCCGTGTGAATTGGTCACATCAACTACCTCACTATAACGAGTGAAAACCATCTGGCAACTCCTGTGATACTGACGGTCAAAACAAATGTTTGAGTAAGTTATATAGCACCAATCAACCTCTGGGTCTCCTGATGACAGGCAAAATTCCCGTGCAAATCGTAATTCACAATCAACAACCAGTTTCAATACATTTATAGGCCAAATGAAAATAGCAACATAGTTTAACGTAATTAACCCGTCAATTTCTTAATTCTCAACGGATTTACATGAAATGAACTTTTAATATGCTTAATATCACTTATCACATATGAATATGATAATAACTTCATAAACAATGATCTCCCTGACAATCCTGCGATAAGTTAAAACCATACGTGACCAACCTGCACTGACTGACCGTCTTTTATTTAGGCCACGCCAAATCTATTTTGTTACAAACAGATTCTACAAAATTATTTGAAAATCGGCTGAACACTTTCTGAGAAGAAGATTTTTTAAGTTTTCACTATGGTCATATAAGGCAAAATAGCCCCGCCCTCTGGCGACCATGTTTTTCGATCAATCAACATATCTTGAAGGAATCTAATAAAGGGTCACCCAAGGAACATTTCTACAAAATTATTTGAAAATCGGCCTGACACTTTCAGAGAAGAAGATTTTTTAAGTTTTCACTATTTTTTTCTTTTGGTTGCCATGGAAACCAGAATTATGGATGGATAAAAAAAAAATGAAGGAATTTAAGAGAGGACATTGAGAGGATGCTTCCTATGAAGTTTCAACCAAATTGGCGAAGTGGTTAGTGAGAAGAAGTCGTTTAAAGGAAAAAGTTTACGCACACACGCACGCACGACGGACAATTCGCCATGACATAAGCTCGACTGGCTTTCAGCCAGTGGAGCTAAAAATGTGTTGAAAGCTGCGATAAACACTATAGAAACAAGAAAGCTATCACTCGGTTATCTTTAAATATCTTTATTTCATAAAAAGGCATGAACACACATGAACAGTTTACCCCTTTTACTTGATACAGATTTAATGTTAATTTGTCTGTTTTTAAAATATCTGATGATTAAATCAGACAAATCTAGAAAACTTGAAATCGGCACTTAGATACAGACACCTTCTGCTCTTTTTCCAAAATGTTTTCGAAAGTTGCTGCAGCTGAAAGTCTTAGCGTATCAGATAAAGGATGAAATAACACCAAACAAGAAATCATTTCCGAATAAAAACACAAAACCCATAAATATTTACAAAATATAAACAAACAAAGAGAAGGTGACCGAGTTGAAAAAAGTGTGGGAAAAGGCGATAATGCTTGTTTCTTTTAAATTCTCCCCCCCCCCCCCCCCCATCCCCCCCTCAAAAAAAATATTGTCTAAAGGTATATACAGCATATGCCCCAAAAGTCATCTCAATCAGGCAAAAGGACTAAACAACACCTATTGACAAATCCTAACACAGGCTCCACATCTATGTACAAAATGTGTATAAATATTAACACAATAACAAATGGGTTCTGAACCTTTCCCACATAGAACATTGATTGAAAGTTTATGAGAATGAGTTTTATTAATGAATAGATTTGTTACATTGTGTCAAAAAGAATCTGTATGTAGAACAAGAGGGCCATGATGTCCCTGGAATCGCTCGCCTGATTTTTTTTCTTCACTTTAGCTATATAAGCCCCGCCCCCTGGCAGCCATAGTTTCCGACCAATCAACTTGGCTTAAAGGAATCTGATAGAGGGTCACCCTAGGAACATTTCTACAAAATTATTTGAAAATCGGCCTGACACTTTTGGAGGAGAAGATTTTTTAAGTTTTCACTATAGCCATATAATGCAAAATAGCCCTGCCCACTGGCGGCCATGTTTTTTGACCAATCAACATGGCTTGAAGGAATCTGAAAGTGGGTCACTTAAGGAACATTTCTACAAAATTATTTAAAAATCGGCCTGACACTTTCGGAGATTTTTCACTATAGCCATATAAGGCAAAATAGCCCCGCCCTCCCCTGGCGGCCATGTTTTTTGACCAATCAACTTGGCTTGAAGGAATCTGATAGAGGGTCATCCAAGAAATATTTCTACAAAATTATTTGAAAATTCTGCCAACCAGTTCGGGAGAAGAAGATTTTTTAAGTTTTCACTAGAGCCATATAAGGGAAAATAGCCCTGCCCACTGGTGGCCATGTTTTTCGACCAATCAACATGGCTTGAAGGAATCTGATAGTGGGTCACTTAAGGAACATTTCTACAAAACTATTTGAAAATCGGCCAGACACTTTCGGAGGAGAAGATTTTTTAAGTTTTCACTATAGCAATATAAGGCAAAATAGCCCCGCCCCCCTGGCGGCCATGTTTTTTGACCAATCAACATGGCTTGAAGGAATCTCATAGAGGGTCATCCAAGGAACATTTCTACAAAATTATTTGAAAATAGGCCCGACACTTTCGGAGGAGAAGATTTTTTAAGTTTTCACTATAGCCATATAATGCAAAATAACCATGCCCCTCCTGGCAGCCATGTTTTTCAACCAATCAACATGGCTTGAAGTAATCTAATAGAGGGTCATCCAAGGAACATTTCTACAAAATTATTTGAAAATAGGCCAGACACTTTCGGAGGAGAAGATTTTTTAAGTTTTCACTATAGCCATATAAGGTAAAATAGGCCCCCCCCCCGGCGGCCATGTTTTTCGACCAATCAACATGGCTTGAAGGAATCTGATAGAGGCTCATCCAAGGAACAATTCTACAAAATTATTTAAAAATCTGCCAACCAGTTTGGGAGAAGAATAATTTTGAAGTTCTTTTCATTTCGTTGCCATGGAAACCAGAATTCTGCATGGATCCCAAACATTTGAAGGAAATCCGGTGTGGTCATTGAGAGGATGCTTTCTGTGAAGTTTCATCCCAATTGACCCACTGGTTACTGAGGAGAAGAAGTTGACCACAACGCACGCCGGACGCCGGACAAAAGGCAATCACAATAACTCACCTTGAGCAAAGCTCAGGTGAGCTAAAAAGGGTTGAACAATATGAAAGAACACTAAACTATAAACTAAATATGTAAAGGGAGATGACATTGAAGTGACTAATGCACAAAGGCCCTTTTCCTTTTTGTCACTTGGAAAATGAGGTACTACTTCAAAGAACTTAGTTTCATTGGAAAATTAATTTATTTGTGGCATGAAATATGTTTCTAGAGCTTTTGGATATTCTCTTAACCCTTTCCCACATAGACGCCTCTGAAGCAGACGACATCCGAATATGTTGTGGCAAAATAAGAAAATGCTCATGAAGGGAAATTTCTCCTTTTGCCACAAAGTTGTCCACATGTAGTCATTGGTTGGTTATCCATTCAATTATACAGATTTTCCAGTTATTGTCAAAATATGTTCAAAGTAGTCTGCTGCAGATTTCTTGAGGGTTAATCATTCACAGCAGACGACTTTAAACAAAGCCTGGCTAGCATATTGAAAATATCGAAAAATGGAAGCATATTTATTGAATAGTTATAAAACATTGATGCAAATTTATGGAGAAATTGCTCATTAATTACTCCTTTTCCAAGATTATGTTTGCTTAACTTTTTTCAATAGTATAGGATTATTTTTTAACTATTCATAGGTAAATGTTCAAAGTAGTCTGCTGCAGATTTCTTGAGGGTTAATCATTCACAGCAGACGACTTTAAACAAAGCCTGGCTAGCATATTGAAAATATCGAAAAATGGAAGCATATTTATTGAATAGTTATAAAACATTGATGCAAATTTATGGAGAAATTGCTCATTAATTACTCCTTTTCCAAGATTATGTTTGCTTAACTTTTTTCAATAGTATAGGATTATTTTTTAACTATTCATAGGTTAATGACTCATAAACCACACCATGTAAAACTGTTCAAACAATACATAGGTCTCATAAATGTAAAACAGTTCAAACAATACATACGTTTATGACTCATAAACCATACCATGTAAAACAGTTCAAACAATACATAGGTTTATGAGTCAAACAATACATAAACCATACCATGTAAAACAGTTCAAACAATAAAGCACAAACCTTCGTTATTATAACACCAACTCTTATTATAATCTGTGGCAATCTAATTTAACACCCTTTCCGACATACAACAAAACTGCAGCAGACGAAAAAAGGTGAACAATCTCACGAAACAAGTTTAATTGCATTAATTTATTGCTGCGGATTTGTTGTATGTGGGAAAGGGTTAAGATCCATCGGTCCTGTGCTTGAATTTACCATTGAAAGGAGTCACTATGTGAAATGTTCCAACACACTCGACTAGAACACTGATTGAGCAGAAAGTTTTAATAACTAAACCCTTTCACACAGACGCTTTCTGACACCTCTTCCGACCAATCAACTTGGCTTGAAGGAATCTGATAGAGGGTCAATCAAGGAACATTTCTACAAAATTATTTGAAAATCGGCCTGACACTTTTGGAGTAGAAGATTTTTTTAAATTTTCACTATAACCATATAATGCAAAATAGCCCCGCCCCCCACTGGCGGCCATGTTTTTTGACCAATCAACATGGCTTGAAGGAATCTGATAGTGGGTCACTTAAGGAACATTTCTACAAAATTATTTGAAAATCGGCCTGACACTTTTGGAGAAGAAGATTTTTTAAGATTTCACTATAGCCATATAAGGCAAAATAGCCCCGCCCCCCCTGACGGCCATGTTTTTCGACCAATCAACATGGCTTGAAGGAATCTGAAAGTGGGTCACTTAAGGAACATTTCTACAAAATTATTTGAAAATCGGCCTGACACTTTTGGAGAAGAAGATTTTTTAAGTTTTCACTATTTTTTTTTCGTTTCGTTGCCATGGCAACCAGAATTCTGCATGGATCCCAACATTTTAAGGAATTCTGGTGAGGACATTGAGAGGATGCTTTCTGTGAAGTTTCATCCCAGTTGACCCACCGGTTACAGAGGAGAAAATGTTGACGGACGCCGGACATAGGGCGATCACAATAACTCACCTTGAGCACTTCGTGCACAGGTGAGCTAAAAACACTGTGACAGAAGGAAGAATTGCTCAAAATGAGCAATTTCTCCTTTTGCCATAATGTTTTCAACCTTTTTCAGTAATTATACAATCATTTACAGAGATTTTCTATAATTTTCCCAAGAAATGTTTAAAGTCGTCTGCTGCACATTTGTTGTATGTGGGAAAGTCTACAGCAGACTACTATTAAAAACATATATGCAAAACTATGGAAATAATTTATGATTTTAAGTCCAATTAAACAAGCAAATTCATGAAATTTATTAGTCCCCTACTTGATCTGTGACACATGATTACAGAGGCATATACAAAATTTCAGCTCAATACCTCAAAGCATGTAGAAAAAAAATGCGGAAAACGAATATTCTAAGTCCAAAAAGGGGCAAAACTCATTAAACAAGAGGCCCAAGAGGGCCAGTATCGCTCCACGGCCATAAGGCAAAAATAAAATCTCCAAACAGCCCTGCCCCGTGGTGGCTATTTTTTTTACCAACCACCATGGCTTAAAGGAATCTTGTAGAGTGTCACCAAAGGAATGTTTCTGCAAAATTATTTGAAAATATGCCTGACACTTTCGGAGGAGAAGATTTTTTAAGTTTTCACTATGGTCATATAAGTCAAAATAGCCCCGCCCTCTGGCGGCCATGTTTTTCGACCAATCAACATGGCTTGAAGGAATCTGATAGAGGGTCACCCAATGAACATTTCTACAAAATTATTTGAAAATCGGCTGAACACTTTCGGAGAAGAAGATGTTTTAAGTTTCCACTATAGCTATATAACGCAAAAAAGCCCCGCCCCCCCTGGCGGCCATGTTTTTCGCCCAATCAACATTTCTTGAAGGAATCTAATTAAGGTTCACACAAGGAACATTTCTACAAAATTATTTGAAAATCGGCCTGACACTTTTGGAGGAGAAGATTTTTTAAGTTTGCTCTTTAGCCATATAGGCAAAATAGCCCCGCCCTGTGACGGCCATGTTTTTTTACCAATCAACATGGCTTGAAGGAATCTGATAGAGGGTCACCCACGGAACATTTCTACATAATTATTTGAAAATCTGCTGAACACTTTTTGAGAAGAAGATTATTTAAGTTTTCACAATAGCTATATAAGGCAAAAAAGCCCCGCCCCCTGGCGGCCATGTTTTTCGCCCAATCAAAATTTCTTGAAGGAATCTAATAAAGGGTCACCCAAGGAACATTTCTACAAAATTATTTGAAAATCGGCCTGACACTTTCGGAGAAGAAGATTTTTTAAGTTCTCACTATTTTTTTCTTTCGGTTGCCATGGAAACCAGAATTTTGAATGGATCAAAAATATTTGAAGGAATTTAGTAGAGGACATTGAGAGGATGCTTCCCATGAAGTTTCAACCAAATTGGCCAAGTGATTAGGGAGAAGAAGTCGTTTAAAGGAAAAAGTTAACGCACGCACGCACGCACGGACGCACGACGGACAATTCGCCATGACATAAGCTCGACTGGCTTTCAGCCAGTGGAGCTAAAAATTGACGAAATCCCAGGAAACGCGAACTTGATCTGTGACACATGATTACAAAGGCATATACAAAATTTCAGCTCAATACCTCAAAGCATGTAGAAAAAAAGTGCGGAAAACTGATTTGCCGGACTGACTGACTGACTGACAGATGGACTGACGGACTGACGGACGGAGTGCAAACCTAAGAGTCCCCTTCGGCACGCCGGTAGGGGACTAATAATAGAGCAATTAAGAGCAATTCCTCCTCCTGCCACAATGTTTTCAAAAGTCGTCTGCTGCAGATGCATCCTAATGCATCTGCAAGTGGGTAAGATTTATTAGAAGTTGTTTCAAAACACTTTCTTTTAAATTAAATCTAAATTCTAAGTACAAATTTAACGCACAAATGAGCAGTAATACAGGAAAACTAACTCCTATATAGCATATTTTGATACAAAAATTTGATAATGAATAAGTGACCTATCACTATTGTATAACTGAAATAATGTTGAAAGCAGCATAAAACCCAAATAAAACAGGGTAAATAGGAATAGCATTACACTGGTGTCAGGATAAGCTTACCAGCAGTTGCAGTAATCAACCAAGGACACAGGATAATCTTACCAGCAGTTGTAGTAATTAACCCTAGCTTACCAGCAGTAGTAGTAATTAACCCTGGACACAGGATAATCTTACCAGCAGTTGTAGTAAGTAACCTTGGACACAGGATAATCTTACCAGCAGTTGTAGTAATTAACCCTGGACACTCTGTGATATGAGTGAAAATCTGTTAAAAAGCCGCCTTCTTAACATAATCACAAAGTAGATTTGTTTCGATTGAATGCCACTTTCAACTGCTACGGTCATTTCGCGGTGGACATGAAAGATGTAATTGGTCCCACACCTTATATTCACATTCTATAAGCTATGAAACCAATATCAACTCACCTGCTCGAGCTCAAGAAATAGTTTTAACCCTTTCCCTCATACAACAATTCTGCAGCAGACGACTTTTAACGTATTTTGTCAAAACATAGAAAATCTCCATAATTGAATGGATAACCTATGACAAAAAGTGGAAAACATTGTGGCAAAAGGAGAAATTGCACGTTTTGTGCAATTTCTTCTTTTGTCACTATGTTTTCAAAAAGCTGTCTGCTGCGGAGGCGTAAGAAAGCGTCTGTATGAGGGAAAGGGTTAACTTATTTATTTTACATCTATTGCGAAAGAATTTATTTATTTATTTATTTATCACGCTCGAGGATTGCTTACTTCAGATATAACGAGTACTCCTGCTATTTTGAGTGGAAAAATCCCAAAGGCAGAACCTGCTCATCCATGATTCGAACCTGGGACCTTTGGTACGAGAGGCTGACACTCTACCACTGCACCACTGTCTTCCAGCTCAAGAATTGCATTGACTTCAATCATTCAGACCCATATAGCCTGCTCTAAAGCTTTCAGCAAGCAAGCACAGTAAATAAACACAGTTCTAATGTTCTAAACAGCATTTACTGACAATTTTAAACATATACCCATGTGTTTTCTGGCTTTCTCACAACAGTCTTTCCAATCAACTGGCTGCTTTTCAACATAAACTGTTTAACCCTTTCCCTCATATAGACGCTTTCTGACGCCTCTGCAGCAGACGGCTTTTTGAAAACATAGTGACAAAAGAAGAAATTGCTCAAAAAGATTTCTCCTTTTGCCACAATGTTTTTCCCGTTTTAGTCATAGGTTATCCATTCAATTATAGAGATTTTCTATTTTTTGACAAAATATGTTCAAAGAAGTCTGCTGCAGAATTGTCGTACGAGGGAAAGGGTCAACTCATTGCTGTAAGAAGCATGACAGTCATTGCATTGACTTTTGTCAAACATCCGAAGGATAGTTGGCAAAGCAATGGTTCGAAATTACAACCTCTGAATTGACAGTCAGCATTGATACTGACCTGAGCTACCTGGACTAGAAATCAGGATGTCAATTAAACTACAGGAATTCAGCAGGATGAATGGTAATACTATCTCACTAAGGCATGTAAAACTGCCTGCTCTAAACAAGATTTGTGGTAGAGATATAACATCAAACCTGTCCGAGGCAGTCACCCAGGGGAAAATTTAACATTTTAATGCTGAGCACAGGCAGCTTCTTAACCCTTTCCCACATACAACAAATCTGGAGCAGACAACTTTGAAAACATCTCAGCAAAAAAATAGGAAAATCTTTTTAAATGAATGTTTATCTATTGAATAGAGCAATAAATAATGCGCAATTTTTCTTTTTGTCACAATGGTTTTTAAAAGTTTTCTGCTGCAGAGGTGTCATATATTGTATGGAAAGTGTTAACTCTTTCAGTGCCAAAGGCAATTGAAGTTTTTACAAACAATACTGATTCAGGTGAGTCAGCTCGTAACGAGCTCAGCATTTCTGCCTTTTTAGTTATCAAAATAGTCCAAACTCTTATTACATGAGAAATGGAGACGCTTGATTTTGAACATGAAGTCTTCTTTTAACAATTTGGCGCTGAAATTGTTAACCTTTGGTTTGGCTATTAAAAGTCGGATCACTGCAAGGAACACGTCATCTGTCATCTGCCAATAATTTAGTCAGAAAAAGAGTGCTTGGATACATTCTGCCAATACTTTGGTCAGTAAAAGAATGCTTGGAGATATTCTGCCAAAGCAGGCCACACAGAGAACCTGTCTCTGACTTTGTTAACCCTTTCCTTCTTGCAGATGCTTTTTGGCGCATTTACAGCAGACGACACTGGAAAACATTGCGGCTAAATAATGAACAATTCCTCCTTTTGCCACAATGTTTTTAACTCTAATGAATAATTATACTTTAAGCCTAGAAAAGATGGTCATCTGCTGCAGATGTATTGTATGTGAAAAGGGCTTGTTTTGAGCAATTTCTTCTTTTGTCACTATGTTTTCAAAAAGCCATCTGCTACAGAGGCTTCAGAAAGCGTCTATATGAGGCAAAGGGTTAAACGGTCAGAAATGTCTGAATACTTAACAATAGACTAGTCTTTTGATGACTATACAAAAATAGACAACAGGCACACTCTTATTAATGGTGGTCACTATTGTACAACGGGATATGACAGAAACCTAACTGTTCTCAGCACTCCAGAATGTTCATCGTCAGGGGTCCAGATACGAAGGGGTTTACAGCTCTTTTCCCCAAAATATCTTTGTTTTTTATCCAACAAAACCATATGATGTGTGTACTCAAAAGAATCGTCTCACCGAGGCAATTATATTGAGTACCCATAACATAGGGTTATAAGGTCAAATAAGAATTTTAGAACATGCAAAACTCCTTATCTAGAGCTCTGCAAGATCCCGGTCTCACTGTCTGTATGAGTGACGTTTAACCCTTTCCCACATACAACAAATCTGCAGAAGACAACCTCTAATAAAACTTCTAGGAGAAAATATCAGAAATACCACTAAATAAAACTACAATGGTGTTGAAATCATTGTGGCATAGGTGTCTGATACAGATGCGTCAAATTGTGCCTGCATCTAGGAAAGAGTTTAGTTCAGAATTCACCATCCTTTCAGTCTAAACGTAATCTGGGTTAGGACCAGGAAGGGTCGTAACCTTTCCAGCTTTGGGGCGGGGCTAAATGCACTCTTTGTCCAAGGAAATTAAAGCTGACCACACCCCTGTAGGCGGTCCGTTCTACACCAGCCTGAAAGTAGAGATTATTATGAATAATTTATTATGGTTTCATTCCTTCCCATTGTAGACACTTTGTGACGACTTACTTTGCACCAGACAACTTTTGAAAATATTGTCGCAAAAGTAGAAAGTGCTCATAATTAGCATTTTCTCCTTTTTGAGACAATTTTTTCAATCCTATTTAATTGTCATACTTTGATTAATCAAGACTTTCTGTATTTTTTTTATAGACATTTTCAATGTCCGCTGCTGCAGATTTCCTGTATGTGAACTTCTGGGTAAAAATCTTGAAAATCTCTAAAATTGAAGGTATAATTATAGAGCAGAAGTACTAACTATCGTTAAGAAAATAAATTATACCTTGCCTATGGGCACTCCATCATGACCACCAATTGCACATTATGAAAGACCAGACTTTTTTTGTATGTCGTTTAACGTCGCTTTCAACAATTATTCATTTATTATATTATGGTACTTTCTAAGAAAGTTACCAGTACTACTACATTTATCATGACCCCAGCAAGTCAGTCGTTATGCTAACCCTACAATCTTTAGTGCAAAGAAGGGATAACCATTACTACCATTTTTAAAGTATTTAGAATGACTTGCCTATTTAGAAAATAGATCCAACAGAGCTCTAGATAAGGGGAGTTTTCATTATTTTGCCCTCTAACCCTATAATGTTGGTTCTCAAAAGAATCGTCTCAATGAGACCATAGGGTTTGGTTGAAGGATAAGTGAGAAACTGTGGGGAAAACAGCTGTATACTTATAAAAATATCTGGACCAATTGATCCAAGTTTTGCTTACCTTAAAGTCATCCATGATTCCTAGCTTTTTAGCAGCATTTTTAAATTCATCTTTCGTCTTATAGGTGACCCTAACCTCTTTTAAGTCCGGTCTCTTCTTCGTCTGAACATCACCGATAGGAACCTCTTCTACACTGTAGATGGCGTGAGTAAAGGCTGGATCATAGTTATCCTGTTGATACGAAAACAAAAAAAAGTTTAAAATAAACCAGACCATTCATCACTTGACCCACTCCCCCGTCATACAAAGTTGAAACATTTTAGGATGCCGGTGTAGCAGACAAATTTAACAAGAGGCCCATGAGGGCCTATGCTCTACTGGTATGGTTCTTTGGTAATTTTCAATCCAGAGCATGTATGTATGGTGAAGATCGGATAGTCTTGGTTTTCGAAAGGAACCGAGCTCTCATGGATATCTAACTACTGTATAAGTTTGGTTGAGATACAATCAAAAGTAAAGACTGTATCGTGTTAACAAGAAATTGCTTACAGACGGACGCACGGACAAATCGCCATGACATAAGCCCTTCTGGCCAGTAGAGCTAAAAACCAGTGTGGCAAAAGAAGAAATTGCTCTTAATTTCATTAACCATTTCCTGATAATATCATCAAGAGTTCAAGGTGAACCATTTTTTCACAGTGCACAATCAAGATTCTGTCAGAATTAAGCATACTAGGCCATTTCATGAACATTTTGTGTAGCAAGAGTGTTCAAAGCAACACAATTTACACCTGCCAGTAATTGAAAGCATGACAGATATACGATGGACAAGTGATTTGTTTTTTCCCTGCCAAGGGAACAGACATAAACAGGGGAGATAATCAATATCAAAATAAGTGAAGCTAGAGTTATGGTTGACTCTGAATATCCAGAGATTGATGGTTATACATAACCCTTTCCAACATACAGCATATCCGTAGAAGATGACTTTGAAATTATCTAGGTAAAAACATGCAAAACCTCTATAAAAGAAGGTTTAATTAGTGTAAAAAGTTGAAAACATTGTGGCAAATGGAGAAATTGCTTGTTTTGAGAAAAGTGGTCTTGTGGTAAATCTTGACCCTAAATCTGCTATACATACCTTTATTAAGTAGGACAAATCCTTTTTAGTAAAGGGAACAACCTTGTCATTTAGGTGTATGAACTTGAGATGCTTGTCATAGAATAAACCCCTGTAATGAAAAATCATTTAGATGTATAAACTTGAGATGCTTGTCATAGAATTAACCCCTGTAATGAAAAATCATTTAGATGTATTAACTTGAGATGCTTGTCATAGAATAAACCCACGTAATGAAAAATCATTTAGATGTATAAACTTGAGATGCTTGTCACAGAATAAACCCCTGTAATGAAAAATCATTTAGATGTATAAACTTGAGATGCTTGTCATAGAATAAACCCCTGTAATGAAATATCATTTAGATGTATAAACTTGAGATGCTTGTCATAGAATTAACCCCTGTAATGAAAAATCATTTAGATGTATTAACTTGAGATGCTTGTCATAGAATAAACCCATGTAATGAAAAATCATTTAGATGTATAAACTTGAGATGCTTGTCACAGAATAAACCCCTGTAATGAAAAATCATTTAGATGTATAAACTTGAGATGCTTGTCATAGAATAAACCCCTGTAATGAAATATCATTTAGATGTATAAACTTGAGATGCTTGTCATAGAATAAACCCCTGTAATGAAATATCATTTAGATGTATAAACTTGAGATGCTTGTCACAGAATAAACCCCTGTAATGAAAAATCATTTAGATGTATAAACTTGAGATGCTTGTCATAGAATAAACCCCTGTAATGAAATATCATTCAGATGTATAAACTTGAGATGCTTGTCATAGAATAAACCCCTGTAATGAAATATTATTCAGATGTATAAACTTGAGATGCTTGTCATTGAATAATGTAAAGTTATTCAAATGTATAATTTGGGATGATTTGAAAACATTGTGGCAAATGGCCTCTGTTGCAGATGTGTATATTAAAGTGGGAAAGAATTTAAAAACACGAAAGTACTTAAAACTACTTACTTGCTGACTCCCTTTTTCCCGAATGTGCTGGTTCTAGAGACTTCTGGTCGTATACACGATCGGTTCCTACGCTGATCAGGATGGCGCATCCAGTCATCCCAAAATCTGAAGAGATAAATTGCTGATTCAGTCATTGAAATAAACTTAATTTGAATACACGTTGATTGATTTGGGTTTAACATAATTTTTCCACATTTTTTCAGTTATATCACGATGGCCAGTTTCCTGGCTTTCTCACACCAGTTCTCTACACACCAGTTTTTCCAAACAACTGGCTACATTTACACATAGACTGTTACCCCAATGGTGGAGGGTGAATGACTCTTTGTCAAACATCGTAAAGGATTATGGCCAAGCTGGGGTCTGAACTCACAACCCCAGGAATGACAAGACAATACCAACTGAGCTACCGGGGATCAGCATGTACAACTTCCTTTATAATGTCAATAATAGTTTTAATGCATATCATGAATTCTCTCAACATTTAATGACTTGACCCTTTCTGACCAATAACAAACCTGCAGCATAGGACTTTAAAAATGTCTTGGCATAAATATACAAAATCTTAATTTATAAAGAAGTATAATAGGTGAAAGGAAAATATAGCAACAAAAGTCCCCTGATGCAGATGTGCCAAAATGCGTGGAAAAAAGTTTTCTTTACCCTTTCCCACCTATAGACGCAATTTAACTCATCTGCAGCAGACGACTTTTAAAAACATTGTGACGAAAGAAGAAATTGCTCAAAACGAGCAATTTCTCCTTTAGCCACAAAGTTTTCAAATCTATTTAATAGTAAAACTTTCATTTATTAAGATTTTTCATGTTTTTGTCATTAAGTTTTGGAAGACGTATGCTGCAGATTTGCTGTATGTGGGAAAGGTTTAAAAAGTGTATCATGCCCCTTTTAGCAGTATTTCAGTATTTATATCACAGCGTTTCCTGGATAAATTCCAAGTACTCCTACCACCGCTGGTAGGAGTATCCTGACACCAGTGTGGCAGTAATAATGCTATGCCAAGGAGGGGTAGCCATAACTTCCATTTTTAAAGTACTTGGTATGACCTCTGACCTTAAATCGAACTATAATAAATGGGACTTACGTTGCAGGCCATTTGGGACCGAGTTCGAGCCAGAGTTTTTGCTGAAACATCCAACCAAGTCCAGGAAAGAAATCTGTTCTATGCAGTAATTCTGAAAAATATAAATATGACAAGCTAAGAGTTATCAAGTCTTTGCTCTACAGTCTACACTGTTGTAAAAAGATCTTGGCAAAAATGAAAAGTAAAGTATACTTATTGAAAAGCATTGAAAATATTGTGGCAATGATTTAAAAATCAAAATGTGTTTGCTATATATAGAAAGGGTAATGAATGTATATTGTTTTATGGCGCATCGACAGCTAAGGTCATTTAGCGCGCAATTAAATTTAATTATTCATGACCCCTGGGTAAACAAACCAGTACTAGGCTAGAAAATAGAAAGGGTAAAACCCTTTAATATTGTTTTGCCCACATAAGAATATTTTTACTGAAAGCATTATTTTGAGTTTCCACTGCCTTAGGTTAGAAGCCATATAAGAAAATCAATACACATTTTAATGCATTAACCCTTTCCCTCATATAGACGCTTTCTGACGCCTCTGCAGCAGACGGCTTTTTGAAAACATAGTGACAAAAGAAGAAATTGCACAAAACGTGCAATTTCTCCTTTTGTCACAATGTTTTCCACTTTTAGTCATAGGTTATCCATTCAATTATAGAGATTTTCTATGTTTTGACAAAATATGTTCAAAGTCGTCTGCTGCAGATTTGTCATATGTGTGAAAGGGTTAAACCTTGCATCACAATGCATCTGTATGAATGATTGTTTGGTGTTTGAGGCTGCTTTCAACAATATCTCAATTATATCACACAGTGTATCCTTGGTAAGTTACCAGTACAACTTGTCCATTTATTCTAACACAAGCCAGTCAGTTGTAATGCTAGCCCTGCAACCCTGAACGTAAAGGAAGGCAGCCATAACTACCATTTTTCAAATTATTTGGTATGACCTGTCTGGGGGATCAAAACCCACGACCTCCCGCACCCCAGGCAGAAGCTCTACCACTACACAACCTCCCGCACCCCAGGCAGAAGCTCTACCACTACACAACCGACACAGTCCATCTGTATGAGGCAAAGGGTAAACTATCACATAAAGAAGTTATCTAACCTGGATCGTTTTCTATCATGCCTTCCTTCCCGTTATCATTCCAGGCGGACACACACCATAAGGAGTCATCGACAGATAAAACGCGATATGTCGCCGCAAAATATTCAAAGAAATCTGGAGATATGTCTAAGTCATCTGAAACAAATAAGAAAGTAGTGTTGATTCTTTTACCCTTTCCCACATATAACAAATCTGCAGAAACATCTAGGCAAAAGTATAGAAAACCTCTTCAAATGAAAGTACATTAATTTAACTGAAAGAGTTGTTGTGTAGCAAAAGGAAAAATTGCTCATTATGAACAATTTCTACTTTTGCCACACAGTTTTCATATGTCGCCTGCTACATAGGCATCAGAAAGAGTCAATAAGTGGGAAAGGGTTAACTCCCTTGCATCAAACAGTGATTCAAACAGTGCATCAAACAGTACATCAAACAGTGCATCAAACAATGCATCAAACAAATAATGCATCAAACAATGCATCAAACAGTGCATCTGAAAAGAGTTATAGTTTGGTGCTTTACGCCGTTTTAAAAAAAAATGAGATGTATCAAGGGTTTTCCTGGATGAGTTAAAGGAATAAGCCAGTAAGTCGTAAAGCTTATCCCGGAAACCCTGAGCGCAAAGGAGGACAGCCATTACTACCATTTTTAAAATATTATAGTCATAGAAGGTTTAACCCTTTCCCACTTGCAGACGCTTTCTGAAGCATTTGCAGCTGACGCCTTTTGAAAACATTGTGACAAAGGGAGAAGTTGCTCATGATGAGCAATTTCCCCTTTTACCACAATGTTTTCAACTCTATTTAATGATTAAACTCTCATTTATGGAGATATTTCATTTTGTTGCCAATATTTTTTCAAAGTTGTCTTCTGCTGAATTGTCGTATGTGGGAAAGAGTAACTTTACTAAAGCAGTAGGCAGGTCTTTTTTCACGCGCAAAATAATTAGAACTATCACTGAAGATGATAAATACCCCCAAAACAGCACCTTGACCTACAGCATAACTGAATAAGTGAAAGGGCCATAACTCTGTAAAATAACATGCAATTGTAAGACCTTTAGGATATGCGGATATGCACATTTCCTCTTGGTATAGAAGCTTCATGTAAAATGTTATTGAATTCCACCCAGTGGTTTGTAAGAAATAGGCCGGACAAAATATGGCTTCCGACCGACTAACCGACAGCCCGACACAGTGACTCCTATATACCCCCTCTTCTTCGAAGGGGGTATAATTACGTTAAGGTTGGTTTTTGCACAGCACCGCCTATGTTTCTCATGATCTGTTATCCTGTGTCATAATAGCTACATTGCTGCCTTCAAACTCAACACTTTATAGCTTACAGTAAGGACTATGGTTAAAATGTATTATGATTATCCACTTCCTTTGAAAACATCTGAATATAACAGCTGGAAAACTGACAACATACTACTCATCTTGATTTGAAAAATATTCTGGGAAAAGGAAATAAACTCGCATCTACAATTCATGACTATTAACCCTTTCCCTCATACGACAAATCTGCAGCAGACGACTTTGAACATATTTTGTCAAAAAGTAGAAAATCTCTATAATTGAATGGATAACCTATGACAAAAAGTGGAAAACAATGTGGCAAAAGGAGAAATTGCACGTTTTGTGCAATTTCTTCTTTTGTCACTATGTTTTCAAATAGCCGTCTGCTGCAGAGGCGTCAGAAAGCGTTTATATGAGGGAAAGGGTTAAGTGTACCAAGTCTGATCTAAATATCTTGAAAATTGAAAATGTGTTTTGCTCAATAAAAGTTGTTGTGTCATACTGGTGGACCAGCCAACCAACTAACAAACCATTCTGAGCAATAATTCCTCCTTTGGTCACAATGTTTTCAGAAGTTGTCTGCTGCATGTCTGTAATGCTATCCCCAGAATCCTGAATGCCAAGGAAGGATTGATTGGGGTTTAACCCGATCCCTCATATAGACGCTTTCTGACGCCTCTGCAGCAGACGGCTATTTGAAAACATAATGATAAAAGAAGAAATTGATCAAAATGATCAATTTCTCCTTTTGCCACAATGTTTCCCACTTTTAGTCATAGGTATAAATCCATTCAATTATAGAGATTTTCTATGTTTTGACAAAATATGTTGAAAAGTCGTCTGCTGCAAAATTGTCGTATGAGGGAAAGGGTTAACGCCGTTTTCAACAATTTTTTCAGTCATATCACGGCGACCAGTTCACCTACTCATGCGTTTCCTGGTTTTCCCACACCAGTACACCACACAACATACCTTCCAAGCAACTGGCTCCTTTCCGCCAAGGAAGGAAGCCATTACTACAATTTTTATAATTCCTTTGGTGATCTTCCACTCTCAAGGCGGGCATTCTAACTACTACACCAAAAAGAGTTTGTGAAAGTGTTGGGTGTAAATTACCTTCAATAACTATCACAGCTGAATAGTTGAACGTATGAAAGACTTGATTGAGCGCCCATTTATAATGTCGAGATATTTTGTAATATCCTTCAAACTTTCTCTGGGGCCAAGGCAGGTCTATTTTACTGAGGTCTGGTTGCTGTAAATAAACAAAATAAATACAAACTGAAACAGATGACTAGATGATGGAGAGAATTAATCGAGGGCTTGGCGTGAAATGGTTGTAACTAAATTTGTATTTTTTTTACCAAGGTTAATCACCTCGCCATGAAGTCTTTATAAGCGTTAAATCATTTTTCTTAGTTAACAATGGAAATTTAAGTCCCATTGCTCGTTCTGAGCAATGGCACCTACATTTGCATTGTTTACAAAGGGGTCAAAATTGCTCGTAAACCAGGGTTTTCAAAATAGGTTTTTAGTTACAACCGCTTCACACCAAGCCCTTTATTTGTCCCACATGAACCACGTATTTCAAAACTTAAAAGAATCCTACAACTGAGTTTGTTTGTACGGTCTTTTCCACGCTTTAAACAATATTTCAGTAAGCTTAACCCTTTCCCACTTGTAGATGCATTCTGACGCATCTGCAGCAGACGACTCTTGAATACATTGTAGTAATTTCCCCTTTTGCCACAAGGTTTTCATTTTTTTTTTCAGTTATTACATTTTCATTTATAGAGATTTTCCATGTTTATGCGTGATTGTTTTCAAAGTCTTCTGCTGCAGATTTGGTGTATGTGGGGAATGGATAACAACAACCAGTCAGTCTTTGGTAAGATCCAAAGCGGGGATCGAACCCTATTCTCCAACTCTCACAGCCAATGCTCTAACCACTACACCATCGACGATCAGTCTGTCTGTTAGAGACAATACCTTTTAGGTACCACAACATAGGTTTTAAGGTCATATAAGGATTTAAGGATATGAAATGAAAGAAGCACCTTATCTAGACCTATGTTGATGTATAGCCATTTGTCTACAATGTTAACATGGCTCACATACAACACATATGTAGCAGATGACTTTGAAATCATACCGAGGAGGGAGGGGGGTATATGGAAAATCTCTATAAATGTAATTTAGTTGAACACATTGCGGCAAAAGGAGAAACTGCTCAATGTTTTTTTAACAAGAGATGTTTGTCAAACATTATGCCCCCCCTGAGCGCCATTTTGTCAGGAATATTAGGACAATTGAGTAAAATTTGCATGGACCGAAATGCCAGTTGATTTGTCATTTCACATTGGATGTCTATGAGTCAGTTTTAAGATTATGAACAATGTTCATTCAAAGTTTGAGGATAGTAGGTACAGTTCTTAATCCCATTGTGATGATGACTGATATTTGCAGATATTATGTATCCTCCAGGTCCAGGCATTGTTGAGTCATCACTCAGACAAGCTTAAAAAAGGTTTTTGTGTTCAAGGTCACTGTGACCTTGACCTTTGACCCAATGACCTCAAAATAAATAGGGTTCATCTACTGGTCAGGCCCAACCTCCAAGTCAACTTTGAGAACCATAGGTCCAGGCATTGTTGAGTTATCACTCAGACAAGCTTAAAAAGGGTTTTTGTGTTAAAGGTCACTGTGACCTTGACCATTGACCCAATGACCTCAAAATAAATAGGGTTCATCTACTGGTCAGGCCCAACCTGCAAGTCAAGTTTAAGGACCATAGGTCCAGGCATTGTTGAGTTATCACTCGGACAAGCTTAAAAAGGGTTTTTGTGTTCAAGGTCACTGTGACCTTGACCTTTGATCCAATGACCTCAAAATAAATAGGGTTCATCTACTGGTCAGGCCCAACCTTCAAGTCAAGTTTAAGGACCATAGGTCCAGGCATTCTTGAGTTATCACATGGACAAGCTTAACAAGAGTACCGCAAACGGTACATAATACGCCCGTCAGGAACTTCTTTGTAACTCATGCAGAAATTGACAAATATTCTAAGTCCAAAAAAGGGCATAACTCATTCAAAAATTGACGAAATCCGAGGAAATGTAAACTTGATCTGTGACACATGATTACAAAGCCATATACAAAATATAAGGTCAATAGCTGAAAGTATGTAGGAAAAAAGTGCGGAAAACCAATATTCTAAGTCCAAAAAGGGGCATAATTCATTCAAAAATTGACGAAATTCGAGGAAATGTGAACTTGATCTGTGACACTTGATTACAAAGCCATATACATGATTTCAGCTCAATACATCAAAGCATGTAGAAAAAAAGCGCGGAAAACAAATATTCTAAGTCCAAAAAGGGGCATAACTCATTCAAAAATTGACGAAATCCCAGGAAATATGAACTTGATCTGTGACACATCACTACAAAGCCTTATACATTTCAGCTCAATAGCTCAAAGTATGTAAGAACAAGAGGACCATGATGGCCCTTGAATCGCTCACCTGATTTTTTATTTTATTTTCACTTTAGCTATATAAGCCTTGCCCCCTGGCAGCCATAGTTTCCGACCAATCAACTTGGCTTGAAGGAATCTGATAGAAGGTCACCCTAGAAACATTTTTACAAAATTATTTGAAAATCGGCCAGATTCTTTTGGAGGAGAAGATTTTTTAAGTTTTCACTATAGCCATATAATGCAAAATAGCCCTGCCTACTGGCGGCCATGTTTTTTGACCAATCAACATGGCTTGAAGGAATCTGAAAGTGGGTCATCCAAGGAACATTTTTACAAAATTATTTGAAAATCGGCCTGACACTTTTGGAGGAGAAGATTTTTTAAGTTTGCACTATAGCCATATAAAGCAAAATAGCCCCGCCCCCCCTGGCGGCCATGTTTTTCGACCAATCAACATGGCTTGAAGGAATCTGATTGAGGGTCATCCAAGGAACATTTCTACAAAATTATTTGAAAATCTGCCAACCAATTTGGGAGAAGAAGAATTTTGAAGTTTTTTCGGTTTCGTTGCCATGGAAACCAGAATTTTGCATGGATCCCAAAAATTTGAAGGAATTCTGGTGAGGTCATTGAGAGGATGCTTTCTGTGAAGTTTAATCCAAATTGACCCACTGGTTACTGAGGAGAAGAAGTTGACGCACGACGGACGCCGGACAAAAGGCGATCACAATAACTCACCTTGAGCAAAGCTCAGGTGAGCTAAAAAAGTGCGGAAAACCCGAACGGACGGACGGACAGACGGAGGGACGGACGGAGGGACATGACCATACCATAATATGTACCGTTTTTAAGAAACGGTCGTATAAAAAGGGTTTTTGTGTTCAAGGTCACTATGATCTTGACCTTTGACCAAATGACCTCAAAATAAATAGGGTTCATCTACTGGTCAGGCCCAACCCCCAAGTCAAGTTTGAGGACCATAGGTCCAGGCATTGTTGAGTTATCACTCAGACAAGCTTTGGTCTACAGACGGACCGACGGACCGACCGACAGACATGTGCAAAGCAATATACCCCTTGTGGAAAAGGGAACAGTACATACATGGTGGAAAAGGGAACAGTACATACCTTGTTGAAAAGGGAACAGTACATACCAAGTGAAAAAGGGACAGTACATACCAAGTGAAAAGGGGACAGTACATACCAAGTGAAAAAGGGACAGCAGTACATACCTTGTGAAAAAGGGAACAGTA
The DNA here is from genome assembly GCA_031761405.1 of Serripes groenlandicus. Taxonomy (NCBI): domain Eukaryota; kingdom Metazoa; phylum Mollusca; class Bivalvia; order Cardiida; family Cardiidae; genus Serripes; species Serripes groenlandicus. The sequence goes on from JASEVX010000100.1 coordinate 341,112, forward strand.
CATACCTTGTGGAAAAGGGAACAGGACATACCTTGTGGAAAATGGACCGTACATACCAAGTGAAAAAGGGACAGTACATACCAAGTGAAAAGGGACAGTACATACCAAGTGAAAAAGGGACAGTACATACCAAGTGAAAAAGGGACAGTACATACCAAGTGAAAAAGGGACAGTACATACCAAGTGACAAAGGGACAGTACATACCAAGTGAAAAACGGACAGTACATACTAAGTGAAAAAGGGACAATACATACCAAGTGAAAAAGGGACAGTACATACCAAGTGAAAAAGGGACAGTACATACCAAGTGAAAAAGGGACAGTATATATCAAGTGAAAAAAGAGACAGTACATACCAAGTGAAAACGGGACAGTACATACCTTGTGAAAAAGGGACAGTACATACCTTTGCACAAACGGTTTTTTCGACATATCGTACCTGTATATGTGTATTTTGTGTTCTTTAACATATTTTTGTATAGTATCATACCTGTATATGTGTAATTTTGTGTTCTTTTACATATTTTTGTATAGTATCATACCTGTATATGTGTAATTTTGTGTTCTTTAACATATTTTTGTATAGTATCGGCCGTCTCTTTGTGTCCACAATCCTGACTCACTATAATCGGGAATCGATTTGCATCTGGCCGGTATCTGCAATTCATAACGATGGATCAAGTTAAACCTGTTTTCAACATATAACAAATTTGCACAAGACACCTTTTAAGACATCCGGGCAAAAATATGGGAACTTTAAATGAAAGAATTATTATTAAAAAGTTGAAAACATTGTGCCAAAAAGAGAAATTGCTCATCTTGAGTTTCCAAGTCAACTGCTGTAATTATAAATGTCTGCTTACATGGTAGATGATGAACTTGAAAGGCATCAGGTCTGCTGTTTTGGCACAAGAACAAGTTTCACAGCAATCATAGATATATTGCTACATAAACCCTTTCACAGCAATCAGTTATATTGCTACATTAACCCTTTCACAGCAATCATAGATATATTGTTACATTAACCCTTTCACAGCAATCATAGATATATTGTTACATTAACCCTTTCACAGCAATCATAGATATATTGTTACATAAACCCTTTCACAGCAATCATAGATATAGTGTTACATTAACCCTTTCACAGCAATCATAGATATATTGTTACATTAACCCTTTCACAGCAATCATAGATATATTGTTACATTAACTCTACACAGCAATCATAGGTATATTGTTACATTAACCCTTTCACAGCAATCATAGATATATTGTTACATTAACCCTACACAGCAATCATAGGTATATTGTTACATTAACCCTTTCACAGCAATCATAGATATATTGTTACATAAACCCTTTCACAGCAATCATAGGTATATTGTTACATTAACCCTTTCGCAGCAATCATAGGTATATTGTTACATGAACCCTTTCACAGCAAGCATAGGTATATTGTTAAATTAACCCTTTCACAGCAATCATAGGTATATTGTTACATTAACTATTTCACAGCAATCATAGATATATTGTTACATTAACCATACACAGCAATCATAAATATATTGCTACATTAACCCTTACACAGCAATCATAGATATTGTTACATAAACCCTTTCACAGCAATCATAGATATATTGTTACATTAACCCTTTCACAACAATCATAGGTATATTGTTACATTAACCCTTTCACAGCAATCATAGATATATTGTTACATTAACCCTTACACAGCAATCATAGATATATTGCTACATTAACCCTTTCACAGCAATCATAGATATATTGTTACATTAACCCTTTCACAGCAATCATAGATATATTGTTACATTAACCCTTTCACAGCAATCATAGATATATTGTTACATTAACCCTTACACAGCAATCATAGATATATTGTTACATTAACCCTTACACAGCAATCATAGATATATTGCTACATTAACCCTTTCACAGCAATCATAGATATATTGTTACATTAACCCTTACACAGCAATCATAGATATATTGCTACATTAACCCTTTCACAGCAATCATAGATATATTGCTACATTAACCCTTTCACGGCAATCATAGATATATTGTTACATTAATCCTTTCACAGCAATCATAGATATATTGCTACATTAACCCTTTTACAGCAATCATAGGTATATTGTTACATTAACCCTTTCACAGCAATCATAGACATATTGTTACATTAACTCTTTCACAGCAATCATAGATATATTGTTACATTAACCCTTTTACAGCAATCATAGGTATATTGTTACATTAACCCTTTCACAACAATCATAGGTATATTGTTACATTAACTCTTTCACAACAATCATAGGTATATTGTTACATTAACTCTTTCACAACAATCATAGGTATATTGCTACATATGGAATGGATAACCTATGACTAAAAGTGGAAAATATTGTGGCAAAAGGATAAAATTGCTTGTTTTGTCACTATGTTTTCAAATTTAGCTCTCTGCTGCAGAGGCATCAAAAAGCGTCTATAAAAGGGAAAGGGCTATAGATGCATTTTAATACATCTGCAGCAGAATACTTTTGAAAACATTGATTTTACTTTTATTTCTGCAGATAAACCATATGTTACCAAGATGCTTTTTACAGCTGTCTGCTGTAGATGCTGCAAAATGTGTCTGTATGTGGTTTCCTAAAAAGGGTACCGTTTATCAACTTACTTGAGCACCAAGTCCAAACTGCGCACTACCGCCTCCTTCCTGTCGCACGCGATCATCAACACGGGTAATATGCTATCCAGCTTGGAAGACTGATACTTTAATTTTGTGTCGTTCGGTTCCCCTCTCTTGCCGGGTACCTGGGCCACAACGTCAACACTTGGTGACCGTTTCTTCTCTAAAATAAGCATACGATATCATGTAATATTCTCTAACATTATATATTTCAGAGCAGTCTGCTTTGTAAACATAAGAATGAAAAGAAAATGTAGCATCAATGTTTAAATGTTACATCAATGTTTAAATGTAACATCAATGTTTATATGTAACAACAATGTTTATATGCAACATCAATGTTTAAATGTAACATCAATGTTTTTCAAAACACATCTGCTGCCTAAGGCCTGAGAAGACCCATGTGTCTGTTTAATAAGATTATTTCTGATAATAAGTAATCACATTATGACATGATATGGTGGTTCAATCTAGAACAGAAGAGAAATATCTTGAGATGGTTACGATGGAAAAACTCCCGACAACAAATGAATGAAATAAAATTATAACTATCATAAAGTGCGTTTCTGACCTAACTTGCCGAGCCCCGGTAGCTCAGTCGGTAGCGACGCGGGCTGTCAATCCAGGGATTGTGAGTTCGAATCCCGGCTCGGCAAACTTTCTTTCCGAGGATTGACAAAAGTCAATGCGACATGCGTCATTCCTCTTCCACCAATGGGCTAAGTCTATGTGGAAAAGCAGCCAGTTGCTTGGGAAGATTGTTGTGTGGAGTACTGGTGTGAGAAAACCAGGAAATGCATGAGTAGGTGAACTGGGCGCTGTGATATGACTTGAGAAATTGTTAAAAACGGCGTTAAACCCCAATCAATCAATCAATCAATCTGACCTAACTTAATAAGGCAGTTTAAAACACTGGGCAAAATTGTCATCTGCTGCATATACATGTGTCAAATAAAAGTGGATGTGTGAAACAGTTAAAAAGTGAACTCTCAGTTGCAAATAACCTATAACAAGAGGGCCAAGATAGCCCTAAATCGCTCACCTTAATTAAACAGTGAACTGCAATGCAAAACACATCAAGACAATTATTCTGAATGCAATCTCCACAGTGTTAACAAGATTTTCCTTCATTTGGCCGAGTGATCTATATTTTTTTTACCTGATATGACCCATATTCCAACATGGACTAGATATCATCAAGACAACATTCTGACAAAGTTTCAACTTGCTCAAAGTAAAAAATATTTTCCATATTTATACTTGACCTAGATATCATTCAGCTCAACATTCTGACCAAATAACAAGCTGCTGAAGCAAAAAATGCGGCTTCTACCGTGTTAACAAGATTTCCCTTCAATTTGGCCTATTGACCGAGTTTCTGACCCAATATGACCCATATTTAAACTTGACCTAGAAATGTTTAAGACAAACATTCTCACAAAAAAAATTCAAACTTCTGAAGCAAAAATTTGCAGCCTTTTGAGTGTTAACAAGATTTTCCTTCAATTTGACCTTGTGACCTACTTTTTGACCCTACATGACCCATGTTAGAACTTGACTTGCATATATAATCAAGACAAACATTCTGATAAAGTTTCATCATGCTCAAATTAACTAGAATGGAGCGTGTGTCACCTGCCGGGGCCTTGTCAGAAAATTTAAATTTTTGACAGAAAAGGGGCAATAACTCTGATATAAAAATATTTGGATTATCCCCCTTTTGTGAACCAATCACACACATTGATATAAACATTTGTCAGAAGTTTCAATGTAATCCTTTGAGTAGAAAGAAAGTTATTTGAAAACGTGACAAAAAAGTGTGACGGACAGACAGACAGACACCGGACAAAAAAAAGGAATCCCTAAGTGCCTACCATGCTACGCAGGTGACACAAAAATGCAGTATCCTGAGTGTTAACCAGATTTTCCTTCAATTTGACCTAGTAACCTACATTTTGACCCAACATGACCCATGTTCAAACTTGACCTACATATCATCAAGACAAACATTCGGATAAAGTTTCAATATTCTCAAGTTGAAAATGTAGCCTCCAGAGTGTTAACAAGATTTCCCCTCAATTTGACCTAGTGACCTAGTTTTTGACCTCATATGGCCCAGTTTTGAACTTGTCCAAGATTTGATGGAGATGAATGTTCTGATAAACTTTCATGAAGATCGGATGCAAAATGTAGCCTGTAGAGTGTTAACAAGAGCAAATGTTGATGACGCACAACGGACGGACACCAGACAAAAAGTTGATCACAATAGCTCACCTTGCACTTCGTGCATAGGTGAGCTAAAAAGTGCATTATGTAGTGTTTTTATTCATTTATTACTTTTTTTGTCAAACTATCAAAGACTTTACCAGCAAACTTTTAAAGACTTTACCACTAAACTTTCAAAGACTTTACCACTAAACTTTCAAAGACTTTACCAGCAAACTTTTAAAGACTTTACAAGCAAACTGTTAAAGACTTTACCAGCAAACTTTCAAAGACTTTACCAGCAATATTTTAAAGACTTTCCCAGCAAACTTTCAAAAACTCTACCAGCAAACTTTTAAAGACTTTACCACTAAACTGTTAAAGACTTTACCAGCAAACTATCAAAGACTATACCAGCATATCTTTTGAAAATAGCGAGTAGGCTTTTTGAAATAACTGGATTACCTAAATCGTCTACCAAAGTGTAGCCTTAGTTATCGACATTTTCAAAATATATTCACTAAAATAGGTTTTCTAAATACAATTTGTAGTCAGGAATTTTTAAAAAAAATTCTAGGAATTATCTCAATAGCTATCAAAATATCCACCATTAACAGAATAGCTACCAGAAATGTTCTAAATGTCAACCTGAAAATTTCTTAACATTTATTAGTTATGTTGAACATGTCCTCCAGTTATTCATCAAAATGTTTACCATTAACTATTAATACCTGTTTCTTAATGTCATCCTGTAAATTTCTTAACATTTATCAGTAATGTTGAACATATATCAGTTATTCATCAAAATGTCTACCAGATCTCTAAATAAGGGGTGTTTTGCATGTTCTAAAATCCTTATTCGACCCTCCAGCCCCATGTCGTGGGTGCTCAAAATAAACGTCTCAGTAAGACGAATCTTTTAAGTACCCACAAAATAGGGTTGACTTTAATATTAAGAGAGAAATTGTGGGAAAACGAGCTGAATACCCCTCCTTATCTGGAGCTCTGGTCTACCATTAATACCTGTCTCTTCCTTCAACTTACGCAGATCCTCCAGAACACGCTCATTGTCTTTTAACTGTAGTTTTATCTCTTTCTGTAGAGCATTCAATTTGGTTTCAAAGTTGCCATGATTATGCTGTAATTAAAAATTTATGAATTTGATTTTAAACCCTTTCCCTCATACGACAATTCTGCAGCAGACAACTTGGAACATATTTTGTCAAAAAATAGAAAATCTCTATAATGGAATGGATAATCTATGGCTAAAAGTGGAAAACATAATTGCAAAAGGAGAAATTGCCCGTTTTGAGCAATTTCTCCTTTTGTCACTATGCTTTCAAAAGGCCATCTGCTGCAGAGGCATCAGAAAGCGTCTATATGAGGGAAAGGATTTCCCATACACAACAAATTTGCAGCATTTAATGCCCCTTTCAAAAGTTTTTCAGTTTATATCAGGGCATTTCCTTGGACTTTTACAAGTATTTTTTATCCTGACATCAGTCACAATGCTATACCAGCAAACCTGAGTGCCAAGGAAGGAAGCCATTACGCCAATGTTTGTATGATCCCAACCAGTAACCAATACACAACAGAGATAAGGAAGTTTATTATTCACATTGCAATGAATATTACTTTTGTTTATTTGTTTACCAAAACGGTTAAAACTGATTTCCCTCACATAGACGCTTTCTGACGCAGACAGCTTTTTGAAAACATAGTGACAAAAGAAGAAATTGCTCAAAACGAGCAATTTCTCCTTTTGCCACAATGTTTTCCATTTTCAGTCATAGGTTATCCATTCAATTATAGAGATTTTCCATTTTTTGACAAAATGTGCTCAAAGACGTCTGCTGCAGATTTGTCATATGAAAGAAAGGGTTAAAGTGTAAACATTTATCATTTCCTTAGAACTAAAAGTCTATAGATACTAAATCTTCTTGATCTGTCATCATAACTTGACCTCAAAACCCTATGTTGTGGTTTCTCAGAAGAATTACCTCAGTGAGACGTTTCTTTTGAGTAGCAAGAACATAGATTTTAAAAGTGGAAAACACTGTGGCAAAAGGAGAAATTGCTCGTTCTGAGCAATTTCTTCTTTTGTCACTATGTTTTCAAAAAGGCTGTCTGCTGCAGAGGTGTCAGAAAGCGTCTATATGAGGGAAAGGGTTAATCGTTTCCTCATATAGACGCTTTCGGACGCCTCTGCAGCAGACGACTTTTGAAAACTTTTTGACAAAAGAAGAAATTGCTCAAAACAAGCAATTTCTCCTTTTGACGCTTATAATGCTTTCAACTCGATTCAATAAGTATGTCTTCATTTAGGGAGATTTTCCATTTTATTGTTGAGATGTTTTCAAAGTCGTCTGCTGTAGATTCGTTGTATGTGTGCAAGGGTTAAGGGTCAAATAAAGATTTAGAACATGAAACATGCACTTTATCTCCACCTTGCCCAGAATAAACTTTAGTCTTTTCCCCCGGCAATATCTCTTTTAATTCAACAAAACCCTAGGTTGTGGGTACTCAATAGATTCCTCTCTTTTGAGTACTAGCAACATCATAGGTTTAAACTCTTTCAAACAAATAGGTGCTTTCTGACAGACACCTCAGCAGCAGACGACGTTTAAAAGCATTGTGTATTCAATAGTTACAAATTCATTATTTTCTTTATAGAGTTTTTCCATATTTTTGTTTAGATGCAGTTCATAAAATGTTGTCTGCTTCAGAATTGAAGTATGTGGTAAAGGGATATTTGTCAAATAAGGATTTAGTCACCTGAAACATGCACCCTGTCTCAGACGCTCCCTTTCCTTACAGCTCAGTCGGTAGCAACGCGGGTTGTCAATCCTGGGGTTGTGAGTTCAAACCCCAGCTCGGACAACATTCTTTCAGACATTTGACAAAAGTCACTGTGACAAGAGGAAAAGCAGCCAGTTGCTTGAAGAGTATGTTGTGTGTGGTACTGGTGTGAGAAAACCAGGAAACATATGAGTAGGTGAACTGGCCGCCGTGATATGACTGAACAAATTGTTGAAAACGACGTTAAACCCCAATCAATCAATCCTGAGAGCTTACCTCTGGTGTAGATGACTTGTTGACCAGTGTGTAGTACATCAGCATGTTCCATGTCAGAAACATGACAACGATGAAAAAGACCACATGTTTTCGACGCATTTTGTATCTGCTGGGTTCTAAGTGGTGTCAAGCGTCGTAATTAAACATGAAGTCTTTAAAGGAGTTTCACCTGAAATTGTATAAGAGTAAAGCTTTAAACCTTTCATACCTGTAGATGCTCAAAACAAGTAATTTCTCCTTTTGCCACAAGGTTTTCAACTTTTATCAGTACTTATACCCTAATTTATAGAGCTGTTCCTTGTTTTTGCTTAGATGTTTTCAAATTAGTCTGCTGCAGATTTGCTGTAAGTGGGAAAGGGCTAAAATACAAACATTATAATATATACTCCAGGAAAACTCTGGGCCTAGGGGCATAATCAAATTGTATAAATTAAACAAGGTTCCTACTTCTCATTATGCAATGTAAAGGTTTAGCCCTTTCCCACATACAACAAAGTTGACAGGGGTTTGAAAACACTTAGTAAAAAATGTGGACTTTGTCTATATGAAAGAACAATTATAACATAAAGTTGAAAACATTGTGAAAAAATGCTTTCAAAAGATGTCTGCTGCAAAGGCATCAGAAAGTGTGTATATAAATAAGAGGGGGAAAGGGTTAAAAGGAAACTACCTTCATTTAAAAGCTTATATTCCCCTAAGGCCATTATGATGGTCCAATTTATCTTATCAAGCATAAGATTTGCCTGTCAACAGAAATTAATAAATAAAATATATTTGTGTTGCCATCTTAGACTTACAAGAATGGTCTTCATTACACATTACAGTCAAACCTGTGCTAAAGACCACCTTTGTATAGGAATTCCCTGTCTATAGCAGCCAAACTTTTAATTTCCCAATTACTCATTATCTGCAAAAATACATACATGAACATACTGTTACATTCCATCTGAATGTTTTTTAAGTCGACTGCATCAGATTTGCAGAATGTGGAAAAGTATTAAATTGTGGTAGGATGACATAATTCACTCATAACTTGTAATTTTTTTTCTTTAAAATTCTACTAGGTACATATAAATATAATAAATATAAAATTAGGTTGCAGTGGCCACACTGACACATGTATGGCATTGTTTATGAAATAAGATATGGAGAAATCAATGGAAAAGCCTGCATTATTGTTCAACCATCCGTATCAATTTGTTTTATTGGGGTTTTACGCCATTTTCAACATTATTTCAGTTATATCACTGCGACAGTTCACTTATTCATGATCCCTGGGTAAACAAACCAGTACTAGGCTAGAAAATGTGCCTTGCCCAAGGGCACTCGACCATGACCGTAGTGCCGCAACTGAGGATCGAACCCGGGACACCCGGTTTCGAAATCCCTGACACTAACCACTCGACCAGTCGGCGGATTCCTCCATCCATATCAAGCAGTTACATAGGTCTAGGAGTAAAATCGTGTTTTCCATCAGTATCTCTCTTATAACTCAACTTAACCCAATGTTGTGAGACAATTATTTTCAGTACCCAGATAGAGTTTGCGAGTCATAAAAGGATTCGGAGATGTGAAATACTTTTCTTATTTAGAGCATTTGGCGATGTGAAATACTCTTCTTATTTAGAGCTCTGAAGAGTCAAAATTGACATTTTACATTTATTTGTTCATTGTTCATTTTGTTATTATCCTGCATACAAATAAAGCAAGCCAATGTCTTAAGATTATTTGCACTTTTGATGAGTGTGAAAGGTTTAAAGTGAGGCTAACTAGGACACCTTCGAGTATTATCACACACTTAGTGACCTGGAATGAGTGTATTGTAGTGTCTCGATCAGGGCCTCCCCTGGACAAAAAAAATCTTTCGCCAAATTGAAAAAAAAGGAGCCAAAATAAAAAAGTTGGACCCAAAGTAGCCAAAGTTAGAGACAACTTTTGTACCAATTATTTTATACATGGAAACAATTCAATAGACAAAGGGTTTTAAAAAAAAATAAAAAATCGAATACATTATTTCATTTACCAATAGCACATTTGTTATGTAGTATACTGAAGTAATTTTCATAACAAGATTTGCTTTGGAGCAAAGTACACATTTGTCATTTTCTTTCTATCCAGAGATGAAAATGTTTCTACATTGTGTTTTAATAGCATAAACTTTGATATAGGATCATAACTGAGCCAATCATTTCCAACTTTCATTGAAAGTTTCTAGCATTAGATTGAGTTTTTTTTTGTATTTTGGCAGGAGGTTCAGAATGGAGACAATCTAGTTTACGTTTCAAAGCAATTTTAAGGGGCTCCATTTTAAGAATGGTACTGATTGAATGATTTGATTTTGTTTACCCTCGCTGTGCAGAGTTAATAATTATACGCTATACAGTTTACACTATAGTTCATTAAATCAATTACTTTTGTTTTTCACTAGTTACATAAAACTATTGTTTCCACACTTCTTTAATTGTCCGCACTCGAAAAGTGTTTGGTCAAAGTGAAACATAATCTTGATTACGGACAAAAACATGTTCAAATTACTTCACCTTCACATTATCAAATATCAAGCCTGATATGTTAAATGTTAAAGTTATCGCGATAAGCTATACACAGAGAAGAAAAATCGATAGCTTGCTTGTGTTGTTGAAAAAAGACGTCACTTAGAGCATTTATATAAACAAAATTGGGGCTCAAATTGCTAAGATTTTTTTTTCGCAACTGTTTTTCGCAACAAAAAAATTCTTTCGCCATTTTTATTTTTTTTTTCCACATTTGGCGACTAAAAAATAGCGACTGACAGCGGAGGCCCTGCTCGATGTGTGTATTGTAGAGTCTTGATGTTTCGGCAATACATTGGTTGGTATCGGGTCGGGGTCAAAAAGGGCAATTCCTAAAAAAGGACTGGGTTAAAAAGGCCCAATTTTAATCCCCAATACAAGATTATGTTTGCGCCGTAGAAGAAATTGTCTTTTTATCTCCATTCCTACAGGCTGTAGGTGAGATTTAAGGCATTCGAACACAGATGTTTTCAATAGTAGATACTTAAAAACACTGTGGAACAAGGAGAAATGGCACACAATAAGCAATTTCGTCATGTGCCACATTGTTTTCAAAATTTTGTCCTCCTTAATAAAAATTATAGAGATTTTCCATAATTTAACCTAGATGTTATCAATGTCGTCTGCTGAATTTGCTAGTTTTATTTGTCATGATAAACTATTTTGCCTTTTGTCACATTGTTTTCAATTTTGTTCTTTCATAAAACTATAGATTTCCTATAACTTCACCTATTTGTTACCAATCTACTTTAACTATCTTGCAATGTATTTATTCAACTTAAATAAAATAATGTAACGGGAACGGGGTATAGACCTGTATAAATATCACTTCTACAGCCTTGCTTTGGAAGCCGGCTTTTATAGCGACGTTGGTAGAGTGGTTGACCTTTTCTTAAAGTTAAGCAACGTTCATCGCGGTTAGTGCCTGGATGGGTGACCCGCGTTGGCTTAACTCCGGTACACGTTACAAATATGTTGACCTTTTCTTTAGGTTAAGCAACGTTCATCACGGTTAGAACCTGGATGGGTGACCTGCGATGGCTTAACACCAGTTCATGTCACAAATGGTGGCAGCGGTGGAATTTTGGGTTGATATCACCATCATCCGGGGATCCCAGTGATGTTACATAGACTCCACTCTAGTGTACTGCTTTTGTTCAGTTGTATGCATGACTTCGGGTCGAAGTCAAGAAATAGAGGGAAATGTAACGTTAATATCACTTCTACAGCCTTCCTGTGGAAGCCATCTTTTATAGCGACGTTGGTAGTTCATCGCCGTTAGTGCCTGGATGGGTGACCTGTGATGGCTTAACTCCAGTACACGTTACAAATGGTGGTAGCAGTAGGATTTTGGGTTGATATCACCATCATCTGCGGACCCTGGTGGTTCACAGTGATGTAACATAGACTCCGTTCTGGTGTACTGCTTGTGTTCAGTTGTGTAACTTCGGGTCGAAGTCAAGAGATAGAGGGAGAAATGTAACAGGAACGGGGTATAGGTATAAATATCACTTCTACTGCCTTGCTGTGGAAACTGGCCCTATAGCGACGTTGGTAGAGTGGTTGACCGTTTCTTAAAGTTAAGCAACGTCCATCGCGGTTAGTGCCTGGATGGGTGACCCGATGGTTCCCAGTGGTTTCTCTAAACCACGTTCCCGTTACATTTCTCCCTTTTTCTCTAAAAAAAAATGTATCATCTATTATATATCGTACGAGATATTCTAGGCTTGAATTGTTAATTATGGTATCAACAACAAGTGGACAACACTTGTCCTTATCGGACCAACATCGTGTGAAATGATTTGAGAGTCAAACATCAGTTAATAAAGTTTCAATAACTCTTCATGTATACGGTAAAATATAGGGAGGATGGATTGACAAATTAGTGTCTGCTTATCTGGGTGTCGGGGTGACTGGCATTCGTCCTTTTAGGTTTTCAATCTTTATGGTAATGGGCCTTTTCAGTTTTGGTCCTTTCCGACAGCGATTTGCCTGGTTGGCTTGAGCATTAAGCTAGTGTTGTGCGGGTCGTGGGTCAAGTTACTGGCCAGGAAAGTTGTTGTGTGCCGAATGTTTTTGAAAATTGACAATCAGTTGCTGGCTAACGTTGTTAAGAAGATGTGAGGTCGATACCTGGCTTCTAATTCTTAAGATTTCTAGATGGTGTTTGCAAGCCAGTATTTACCCGTTTACTCAGTTGGCTAGGGTGACAGCTTAAGTCGTCTGTTCGAACCTATTTGGTGGACATTTTTTCATCTAAAGAATATCGGAAACTGAAAGACTGTATGTATATTAAAGTTTATTTAGTGGTTAAAAAATAAGATATCTACCTTATCAGTGACGCATAGTCTTTGTTTCGTGTTGATTGCTCCCTAACATCGTTAAAACAATATTCTAAGTAATTTGTCGAGTTGGAGGAAAAACTACCGGAAGTAGCTGGTTCCCATGTCAAGATGTGTATTCTCGCGGCCGAGATTTAAACTTACGAGATTGAAATCAAAGGATCATAAATACCTTCGACCAAAACAACACATTTCTTATCACGTTCAGTATTTTAGTATCATTTGTTTGATAATAAACGAAGATGTCATGATTAAACGAGTGAAACAAACGAAAGTGCTCATCGTTGTGCTGTTACTGTGTGCGTTCATCATCGTCGCCTATTTGTATCTGAATGCGAGTTCGATTTGGAAACCAAGACGTGTGCAGTTTTACAATTTCCCAAAAAACTATGTTTACAAGGTGAATGACTGATCAATGATAACATCTCTCACAGAAATTTCTTCAGGAATCTAAAACATTTACTCATATAGAAGTATTTTGACGCTTTCACAGCAGACGATTTTTGAAAACATTGTAACAAAAGGAGAAATTGCTGATTTTGAGCAATTTCTCCTTTTGCCACAATGTTTTTTTAATTATAACACACATTTATATTGTGATTGATTTCAAACTTTTACTTTGAATATTGGGAAATTCAAGAAAATGAGCAGTAAACTAGCCCCTTCTGAAAGTTACTTCTCTTATTAAAAAACCTTTTGCTGTGGGTACTCAAAACTACTGTCTGTTTGAAATGATTACTTTTTGTGTACCTACAGAATAGGATTCATAGCTTTAAATAGATTTAACCCTTTCCAACGAACAACAAATCTGCAGCAGACAACTTTGAAAACATCTATGAGAACTTAAGGAAATTCTCTTTTTAAAATGGAAAGTTTAGTCAATGAAAATAGTTGAAAACATTGTGGCAAAAGTAAAAAAAAAATATCATAAATTTATACTCCATAAGTTTAAAGTGATGATCAATGTTTTTTCTATACATTAATGGGTATTCAATGGTAATATATACATTAATGGGTAGTTCAATGGTAATGGTAATATATACATCAGGTTAATAGTTTAATTACGTTGGGCTGGCACAAGTTATAAATTGATACAGAGCTATAGATATAGGCTTTATTTAATGCTAAACGATTTGATACTGAGTTCTATCAGTGAGATATGATCCATATCACCCACACTGTGAGTGATATAGATATACTGACATCAGTTTCCTAGTTTCCGGTCATGTTATACTACACACGTTATATATATAAAGAAATACGTAATGGGTATATTATTAGATCGGATACAAGCATTGTCATGTGATAAAAACCTTATCTTATCTATACCCATGTATAATTCCATATTCCGTAAATTTAACAAATCAGACTTATTGTCATTGTCTGACATTGTGTAGTATAAACAAATTCATCGCAGATTCGTCCGCGTGTGAACAGGTACGAATACACCTTGAATATTTCCATTATTTCATCATCAATAATCATAAATTAAAAGAAATTTGTTTGTTTTGAGTGGATATGGAACATATTTCAACTCGAAGTCATACAATTTTAACATTTTCATCAACACTGTTTGGACCGAGATTCCATTCACGATTTGTGTTTTTATATTCATTAGCGCTTTTGTTATAAACTATAACTTTACACTTTGTGTGATTATACGTATAGTTATTGTGTATTGAGTTACTGTAACAAAGGTCCATAAGTCTCTGTAAGCCATTTTTAGTAAATGAATTTAATAACATATCGTCTGCTCCAGTAGGACAGCCGTATTTGATAGTATTCAACTTGAAGCAGTCTTCACTGGCGTCTAATATTCAATTGTATGATCACTTCTCAATGAGATATATTCCATACCCACTCAAAACAAACAAATATCCTCTATTTATTCATGTTCTTGAATCTTTATTTAACCTTTCCCACATACAATAAATCTACAGCCCATGACGTTGAAATGATAAAGTCCAAAATATAGAAATTCTCTATAAATGAAGGTATGTTTATTAAATAGTCTATTGGAGTTGAAATCATTGTGGCGAATGGAGAAATTGGTTAATTATTATGAGCAATTTCTCCTTTTGCCATAATGATTTCAAAAGTCGTCTGCTGCAGAGGCATCAGAAAGCGTCTATATGTGGGAAAGGGTTTACACTCAAACCAGGGAAAACTCCATATGTACACATCACCTGTTATAAATCTGGCTGAAATATAACATAGAGAAATAAAATTCTCCAAATGTTCACATTAATAGTAAATAAAACATTGAAGCCATATTTGGCACATGAACAAAACAAACATATTCTGAAAGCTTAAATATTTAACTAAAGTAACAGATGCATTGAACAACTGGAATTTCTTAGTAATTTGAATAATATGACTCGTTTAAAAGACAGAGGTACTGTGATTTCTTGAATTTTAATAATTTTGTTCCCAAAACTAATAGACTGACATCATTCACAAGGATAAAAGATTATCAAAACGTATTACGTATTAAAATATTTTTAGCTAAATTGCAATAGAAGAACGTTTATAAACTTCAAGAAAATATCTTTGTTATTGTCATATCTTCGATATTGTTTTAGTCGCAAAACTTTTACGACATAAATGTTTGGACAGGTGATATTTTAGTTTACAATTTAGTTCCCTCTTATCTACTTCCATGCTTAAACCAAACCCTATGTTGTGGGTAATCATAAGAATAATCTCAGTTTCTTTTGAGTACCCACAACATGGGGTTTGGTTAAGTTATAAGAGAGATATTGTGGGGGAAAAGACCAGTTTGTTCCCCCAGAGGTTTAGATAAGGAGGGGTATCCAGCTCTTTCCCCCTAAATATCTCTCTTATCATCCAACCAATCTCTATGTTGTGGGTACTCAAAGAATTGTCTCATTGTGACAATTCTTCTGAGTACCCACAACATAGGGTTACAGAGTTAAATAAGGATTTTAGAACATGACAAATGTATCTAGTTCTCTGTTGATATATAATTTTCTTGTGTTAAAAGAAAAAGAACATCACAGCAAAGAAACAAGGCCCTGGGTTGAGACTGACCAATCTACCAACAGTTTTGTTGAACGAGGCACAGAGCTACTATGAGGTAGAGAACAACTTTTTCAAGTAAGCAGTAGTTTAGTTGAGACTTAAATTTGACCCAAGGCTGGTATTGGGGGCTTAACCCTTTCCCACATACAACAAATCTGCAGTTGATGTCATTGAAAACATTGTGACAAAAACCCTGAAAAATCTCAATAAAAGATAGCTTAATTGTTAAATTAAGTTAATAACATTGTGGCCAAAGGAGAAATTGCTCATCATGAACAATTTCACTTTTGGCCACAATGTTTTCTAAAGCCTTCTGCTGCACACAGAGCTACTTCAAGTTGGAGAACAACTTTTTCAAGGTAGTAACCCTTCCCCACATACAACAAATCTGTAGCAGATGACTTTGAAAACAGCATATTAAAATATGGCATATCTTTATAAATGCAAGAATAATTAATAGCGAATTCAGTTGAAAACATGGTGACAAAAGGAGACTTTAACCCTTCTCTCATAAAAACGCTTTCTGACGCCTCTGCAAGAGAAGAAATTGCTCAAAACAAGCAATATCTCCTTTTGCCACAATGTTTTCCACTTTTAGTCCTAGGTTATCCATTCAATTATAGAGATTTTCTATTTTTTGACAAAATATGTTCAAAGTCGTCTGCTGCAGAATTGTTGTATGAGGGGAAGGGTTAAACAATTTTTCCTGTAATCATTGTGGACTGCCAAGGGAGCATGAGAGTAGGGTTTGGTATTGGGTTGTGTCATACCAAAGACTATAAAAATGTAAAGACATTCTCGGTGGTGTTGTGGTTGATCGTCCGCCTCGGGTGCAGGAGGTCATGGTTTCGATCCCCGGCCGGTTCATACCAAAGAATTTGAAAATGGTAGTAATGGCTGCCCCCCTTTGCGCTCAAGGTTGCAGGGTTAGCATTACGACTGACTGGCTGATGTCAGTATAAACGGAAAGCGGCCTAAAACACTGAACAATCAATTAAAAATGTTATTAAAGGCTTCCTTTCTTCCTTGAGTGATGCAATGTTGTCAGACTGTACCGGTTATTTACCCTGGAGATGCCAAGATGTAAATGAAATAATGTTGAATGCAGCGTAAATCACCATTCAAATGTGTCTTTTGTTAGCTGAAACTTCGAAATTCTTTTCTGTTCTCTAACTGCAGCAATTCTTATTCACTTGTTATCAGGTGTATATATCGTAACAGTTTGATAACACTCATGTCTTTTAGGCTTTTATTGAGGATCTTTGTTAAGTGTGGATAGCTCAGTCTGTAATGTCTTCGTCTTTCAAACCAGTTGTCATGAGTTCAAACCGCGGCTGGGCCATTCATTTTTTTTTTAGTTCACCTGACCACAAAGTGCTCAAGGTGAGTTATTGTGATCGCCTTTTGTCAGGTGTCGTGCCTGGTGCATCGTCCGTCAAATTTTTCTTCTCAGTAACCAGTGGGTCAATTGGGATGACACTTCACAGAAAGCATCCTCTCAATGACCTCACAGAATTCCTTCACATTTTTGGGATCCATGCAGAATTCTGGTTTCCATTACATTGAAATTTTGTAGAAATATTCCTTGGATGACCCTCTATCAGATTTCTTCAAGACATGTTGATCGGTTGAAAAACCTGGCCACAAGGGGGCGGGGCTATTTTGCCTTATATGGCTAAAGTGAAAACTTAAAAAATCTTCTTCTATGAAAGTGTTAAGCCGATTTTCAAATAATTTTGTATAAATGTTCCTTAGGTGACCCACTATCAGATACCTTAAAGCCATGTTGATTGGTCAAACACTAGGGCCCCCAGGGGGTGGGGGGCTCATATGGCTAAAGTGATTTTTTTTTAAATCAGGTGAGTGATCCAGGGCCATCAAGGCCCTCTTGTAGAGTTACAGCATGGTATGTTTCCTGGCTTTCTCGCTTGTATCCACACTTGTAACATAAATACAGGAAAACAGCTTTAACCCCCAAATCATTCATTACATTTTCAGGTTTTTAGAACAAAAAGATATTATTTGTGATGATGATAGTCGCCATGGTAACCAGCATGACGGAGGTTGGAATGTTTGCATGTCTCCACCTTTCAATCTGAAGAAGCCGTGTTTAGTGTATTCATTCGGGTAAGGGTATAATTTTACAACAAGTTAAATCATTTAACATCATGCAGACATCTTTTCCCACAATGTCTTCAACTGTATTCAATAATTACTTTTTCATTTATTTATTGATTCTCAATATTTTTGACTGGATGTTTTTAGTCATCTGCAGCTGCTACAGTTGTTGTATGTGGTAAAGTGTTCACCTGAACCTATATCTGTACCATGAATAAGGAGGGTATTCAGCTCTTTTCCCCACAATTTCTCCCTTATTATTAAAACAAACCCTATGTTGTGGGTACTCAGAATCATCGTCTCACTGAGATGATTCTTTTGAGTACCCACAACATAGGGTTAGAGTTTGAAATAAGGATTTTAGAACAAGCCATACGCCCCTTATCTAGAGCTCTGACAAATTAATGTTTGTGTTACAGAGGTACAGATATATCCCTTATTCCCACATACAAACGCTTTCAGACGCTTCTGCAGCAGACAACATTTGAAAACATTGTGGCAAATGCTGAAATTGCTTAATTTGCCACAATGTTTTTTCAACTCTATCCAATAACTAAGCTCTCATTTATGGAGATTTTTCACGTTTTTGCCAATATGTTTTTCAGTTTTCACAGTTGTCTGCTGAATATTTGTTGTATGTGGGAATAGGTTAACCAAATATGAATATGTTGTGAGTTCTTAACCCTTTCCCTCATACGACAATTCTGCAGCAGACGACTTCGAACGTATTTTGTCAATACATAGAAAATCTCCATAATTGAATGGTTAACCTATGACTAAAAGTGGAAAACATTGCACATTTTGTGCAATTTCTTCTTTTGTCACTATGTTTTCAAAAAGCCGTCTGCTGCAGAGGCGTCCGAAAGCGTTTATATGAGGCAAAGGGTTAAATGATCCCACATGTTTAAACAGTTTAAGAATGTTTGAACATGAAGTATGCACATAAACCTTTTTTTTGCTGCCAAAGGCAAATAAAGGATTTTGAAAACAATGCAGATTCCTGAAATCTGCATTGTTTGCCACTTAGACATTAAAGTTTACCAAATTTCTTGTTGTTAAAAAAAATGTATCAGTCCATATTGAACATGGAAGAGTCGACTTTTTTAAGTTTGGCTATGAAGGAGTTAATCAGTCATCTGGTGTAAATTAAGATATACAAACAATTCCAAATGTCTTCCATTATCTTGCCATGAATACATTTACTTTCGTAAACAATTCCCGCAGTTTTTTGGGGAAAATTAGTTGGCAGGTGCGGGAAGTAGTGGGATCGATCCATGGCAAGGTCATACAAAAGTTTTTAAAAATGGTAGTAACGACTGCCCTCCTTGGTGCTCAGGGTTGTGGGGTTAGCATACCGACTGACTGGCTGGTGTCAGGATAAATGGACCAGTAGAACAGGTAACTTAGCCAGGAAAAGCTGTGATATTACTGATTTTGTTTTAAAGTGGCGTAAAACATCAAACAATCAATCAATATATTCCTGCATTTAGGTCAGGATCATGTTACGTCCAAGAATACTTCTAGCATCTAGTTAAAGTAATGCATCAGACTTTATTAACACATTTACGGCGGGATAATGTCCGATACAAACATTAGGATTATTGTGACCTTGACCTTGCCTTTTGATCCTACTTGAAGAAAAAGCTTTGGCTCGAGCCATATTTTCTGTACTTGATGATTTAAATATACAGAATAAAGCATGAACATAAATCTAAGGATGAAGTTATGTCGTGTACCCTAATTCTGTCACAATGCAACTGCCATTCGGGGACAAAGGATTGTTTAACCCTTTCCCTCATACAACAATTCTGCAGCAGAGGACTTTGAACGTATTTTGTCAAAACATAGAAAATCTCCATGATTGAATGGATAACCTATGACGAAAAGTGGAAAACATTGTGGCAAAAGGAGAAATTGCATGTTTTGTGCAATTTCTTCTTTTGTCACTATGTTTTCAAAAAGCTATCTGCTGCAGAGGCGTCAGAAAGCGTCTATATGAGGGAAAGGGAAAGTATTTTTATGGTTTGTGGGTGAGAGGTTGGGGCATGTTAAAGGCCTGAACTGTCTGTACAAAACAAGGAATTCGCTGTGACCAAGTGGTTAGGGGATTTGGAACCGAGTGTCCCGGGTTTGATACCCAGTCGCGGCAGTCATGGTGGAGTGCCCCTAGAGCCAGGCACATTTCCTAACCTAGTACTTGTTTCTTTACCCAGGGAACATGAGTATGTGAACTGTTGCCGTGATAAAACTCCAATAATGTGAAACCCAAATTCCAACATATATTACAAGCTTAACCCTTTGACTGCTGGAAACAATTTTATATTGCTTAACCCTTTCCCACATACGGGAAATCTGCAGCAGACGACTTTGAAAACATTGTGACAAAAACCTGAAAAATCTCCATAAAAGATAGCTTAATTGTTAAATGAAGTTGAAAACATTGTGGCCAAAGGAGAAATTGCTCATCAAAAGTCGTCTGCTGCTATTGCGTCAAAATGCGTCTGCAGGTGGGAAAGAGTCAAACAAGCTGACTGACCAGGCCCTATACTGATAGATTAAACTGATTAATTTTACACTGATTGCGAAACAAGGTTTTAAATCACGTTCGATGTCTGCTTCCTGGAGACTTAACCCTTTCCCACCTGAAGACGCATTTTGACACAATAGCAGCAGACGACTTTTGAAAACATTTTGGTCAAAGGTGAAATTGCTCATGAGCAATTTCTATTTTGGCCACAATGTTTTCAACTTTATTTAACAATTAAGCTATCTATTATGGAGATTTTTCAGGTTTTTGTCAGTATGTTTTTAAAGTCGTCTGCTGCAGATGTGTTGTATGTGGGAAAGGTTTAATCAGTACTTGCGATGTTTGTGTGGAAAAATCCCAAAAGCAGAACCCGCTCATCGTGGGATTCTAACATGGGACTTTTGGCACTAGAGGCTGACACTCTACCACTGCACCACTGTCTTCCTCTATGCCGTTGTCTGCTGAACTCAACATTGTCATCTTGATATTCCTAGAATTATTATAATGGACTCTTCCCAAAGCAAAGCTGGACAAGTCTATTTTAAATATGCAGCATTGAAAAAGTTTAAAGATGAAAGCCGATATATTTCAGGATTGGGCGTGATTGGCGGTTTGAAGACGATGTACATGACAGATATGGATGTACAGTCCGGGCTTTTGATCCAAGGTAATTTACAGGTGTATACAGTCAAACCTGTGCTAAAGACCACCTGTGAATAGCAATTCCCCTTCTAAAACGACCACAATTTTATTTTCCCATTTACTCATTTTATGCAATTAAAGACCACCTGTGAACATGGACAATATTGTTTAACCCTTTCTCCCATGCGACAATTCTTCAGCAGACGACTTTGAATATATTTTGTTAAAAGATGGAAAATCTCCTTAATTGGATGGATAACCTATGACAAAAAGTGGAAAACATATTGGCCGAAGGAGAAATTGCACGTTTTGTGCAATTTCTTCTTTTGTCACTATGTTTTCAAAAATCCGTCTGCTGCAGAGGCGTCAGAAAGCGTCTATATGAGGGAAAGGGTTAAACACAAGTTGGACTGTATACACAGAAGTATGCTGGGTTTACCATTGAAGACTTACTAAAAACAAGTTTACTTGAATTGACTTATTATGAGCATTAGTCGTCTGATATTTGGCTTCTATCCGAGGTAATCTTTAAGCTGCATGGTTTACCATTGATGACTTACTAAAACAAGTTCACCTGAATTGACTTAATATGAGCATTATTCGTGTGATACAATGTATTTGGCTTTTGATCCGAGGTAATTTACAGGTGTAGCTACACAGAAGTAAGCTGGGTGTTCTAT
Source organism: Serripes groenlandicus (assembly GCA_031761405.1). NCBI lineage: Eukaryota > Metazoa > Mollusca > Bivalvia > Cardiida > Cardiidae > Serripes > Serripes groenlandicus. Next base: position 363,002 of record JASEVX010000100.1, read on the forward strand.
TGATGACTTACTAAAACAAGTTTACTTGAATTGACTTAATATGAGCATTAGTCGTCTGATATTTGGCTTCTATCCGAGGTAATTCACAGGTGTAGCTACACGGAAGTAAGCTGGGTGTTCTATTGATGACTTACCTAACCCTTTCCCACATACAACATATCTGCAGTAGATGACTTTGAAAAATTCTTGTTAAGAATTTGAAAAATCTTTGTAAATGAAAGTTTAAATGTTGAATAAAGGTGAAGACATTGTGTTTATTTTTCAATTTGAATTTTAACTTATATCATGAAAACATTATAGGTAAAAAGAAGAATTTAAGCTTTGGTCAATATCACCTATTCAAACAATGTTTTCAAAAGCTATCTACTGCAGATTCGTCAAATTTCCTCTGTTTCCTTCATTACAAAACTTTCATGAGATAATTTGATGGCATATTTCATAATCAGACAAATGGATGAAACGGGGCCGGGTTTGGCTTCTTTATTATAAGCATTTTTACCAGAAGAGAAATCGCTCATGATGAGCAATTCATCCTTTTGCAGCAATTTTTTCCAAAGTCATCTGCTGGCTGCAAATACGTCTGCTGGTTGGAATGGGTTAGTTTAAACTTATTTACTTTACATCAATTGCAAAACAAGGTTTTTCTTATATCAATTACGCTCGATGTCTGCTTCCTGGAAGAATTTTACCAGTACATGCGCCTTTTTATATGGAAAAACACAAAAGGTAGAACCCGCTCAGGTTTTGAACCTTTAGTATGAAAGGCAGATGCACTACTGTTTTCCACCTATATGGGTTAACCCTTTCCCACATATAGACGCTTTCTGACGCCTCTGCAGCAGACGGCCTTTTGAAAACATAGTGACAAAAGAAGAAATTGCTCAAAACAAGCAGTTTCTCCAATTGCCACACTTAGATTTATCAATAATTATGCTATTATTTATAAAGAATTTCTATATTTTGTACTTATTAGTTTCAAAGTCGTCTGGTGCAGATTTGTTGTATTTGGGAAAGGGTTAAACAAAGGTATCAGTCAAACTCCAAGCAGATATTCAATTTTGTATCCTTTAATACATTGTATTTCAGCATTAATTTGGTTGAACACAACAGAACAGGCAAAATCTGGTTTAAACCCCTTGGACTAGGGGCCAAAAATCGGGTCACAAAAGAAAAGTGGAGACTGAAAACATTCCAGGAGCATCTCGAGGATCAAGGGGATCAAAAGGTAACTTATTCTTTCACATTTTCCTCCACATATTCTTTCACATTTTCCTTCACATTTTCTCTCTGACACCTATTCTATCACATAGTCTTCCACATTCGTAACCCTTTGTCTGATACAATTGACTTTTCCCACATACAACAAATCTGCAGCAGACGACTTTGAAAACATATTGGCTAAAGTGTAAAAAATCTGCATAAATGAGAGTTTAATTATCAAAAAAAGTTGAAAACATTGTGGCAAATGGAGAAATTGCTCACAATTGCTAAACATTTCTACTTTGGCTACAATGTTTTTAGCTTGATTCCTTAGTGATACAGCAATTTTACCCTTTCCCACTTATAGACGCTTTCTGGCGACTTTGCAGCAGACAACTTTTGAAAACACTGTAGCAAACTGTTTCAAAGTCAACTGCTGCATATACGTGGGAATGAAGGTTTAACCCTTTCCCTCATACGGCAATTCTGCAGCAGACGACTTTGAACGTATTTTGTCCAAAAAATAGAAAAACTTCCATATTTGTGCCTAGATGTTTTCTGCTGCAGAATTGTTGTATGTAGAAAAAGGTCAATGCTTCAGCATCAGAAATCTTTTTCACATGAGGATCCGAGCTGCAATGTTTTCAGACCTGTTTCAAATTTATATTCCACTCCTTGTTGGGGAATTATTTTTACACTTGTTTGATTTCTTATTAATAATAATAATAATACTTTATTTAATGAGGGTAACACAGTTAGTTACACTAATCTTCCCTGTGGCCCTCAACAATCATACAATGAAAATGTAATTAAACATTAAAATATAAAACAAGCATTCACATAATGTTTATAAATGTAATGACAAAAACTTTTCTATTGAATACTTACAATCATTCGTCAATCAAACAGTTTATTTCCAACTATAACAATTAAGTTTCAGAAGATAATTTTTAGCTCAACTTTTCGAAGAAAAGGCTAGCTATACTACTCGCCCCGGCGTCGGCATTGGTGTCGGTGTCATACCTTGGTTAAGGTTTTTGTACCAATTCCCTTTTTTGTCAAAACCATTACAGATATTGCTTTGAAACTTACAACACTTATTCACCATCATTACCTCCATCAATAGACAAGAGTACATAACTCTGTCAAGGTTTTTGTAAGAATTATGACCCTTTTTTTTACTTAGAATTTTGATTAAGTATTTTGTACCTATTCACTTTTTTTCAAAACCATTACAGATATGGATTCGAAACTTACAACACTTATTCAGCATCATTACTTCCATCAACAGACAAGAGAACATAACTCTGTCAAGATTTGTGTAAGAATTATGGCCCTTTTTCGACTTAGGATTTTGGTTAAGTCTTTTGTACCAATATACTTATTTTCAAAACCACTACAGATATTGCTTTGAAACTTACAACACATTTTCACCATCATTACATCCAACAACAGACAAGAGTACATAACTCTGTCAAGGTTTTTGTATGAATTATTGCCCTTTTTTTACTTAGAATTCTGGTTAATTTGTTTGTACCAATTTACTTTTTTTCAAAACCATTACAGATATTGCTTTGAAACTTACAACACTTATTCACCATCATTACTTCTATCAACAGACAAGAGTACATAATTCTGTCAAGATTTTTATAAGAATTATGGTCTTTTTTCTACTTAGACTTTTGGTTAAGTTTCTTGTACCAATATACTTATTTTCAAAACCATTACAGATATGGCTTCGAAACGTACAACACTTGTTCCATCATTAACTCCATCAACAGACAAGAGAACATAACTCTGTCAAGATTTTTGTAAGAATTATGGCCCTTTTTTTACTTAGAATTTCGGTTAAGTTTTTTGAACCAATTTTCTTTTTTTCAAAACCATTACAGGTATTGCTTTGAAACTTACAACACTTTTTCACCATCATTACCTCCAGCAACAAACAAGAGTACATAACTTTGTCAATGTTTTTGTAAGAATTACGGCCATTTTTTGCCTTAGAATTTTGTTAAGTTTTTCATACCACCCCACTTTTTTTCAAAACCATTAGTGATTTAGCTTATAAACTTACAATACTTATTTATCATCATTACTTCCTTCAACAGACAAGGGTACATAATTCTGTCAAGTTTTGTTTAAGAACTATGGCCCTTTTTCTATTTATAATTTTGGTTAAGTTATTCATACCAAATCAACTTTTTTCAAAACAATTAGAGATATAGCTTAAACACTTACAAAAATCTTTTTACCATCATAACCTCCACCAACAGCCAAGAGTGCATAATTCAGTAAAGGTTTTTATAAGAATTATGACTCTTTTTTGACTATCACCCAAAAAAGTTTTGTTTTATTGGCAAGCACAAAAAAGTCGAGCATGCTGTCCTCCGACAGCTCTTGTTTAGATTATTTTTGAAGCTGTATAGACTCGGTGATGATCTAATTTTGGTAGGCAGATTGTTCCATAAAAGTGACCCAGAATAATGAAAAGAACGTTTGTAAAGCTTTGTCTTTGATTTTTTAACCCTTTCCCTCATACAACAATTCTGCGGTAGACAACTTTGAACGTATTTTGTCAAAAAATGGAAAATCACCATAATTGAATGGATAACCTATGACTAAAAGTGGAAAACATTGTGGCAAAAGGATAAATTGCACGTTTTGTGCAATTTCTTCTTTTGTTACTATGTTTTCAAAAAGCTGTCTGCTGCAGAGGCGTCTATATGAGGGAAAGGGTTGAAGAAAACTTCCATATTTGTGTCTAGATGTTTTCTGCTGCAGAATTGTTGTATGTAGAAAAAGTTCAATGCTTCAGCATCAGAAATCTCTTTCACATGAGGATCCAAGCTCGCAATGTTTTCAGATCTGTTTCAAATTTATATTCCACTCCTTGGTGGTGAATTATTTTTACACTTGTTTGATTTCTTATTATACCCCCAGATACATAGTATATGTGGGCTATATAGGAGTCACGCTTGTCGGTTGGTCGGTCCTTTGGTCTGTAGACATTTCTTGTGAACACTATTTCTCAGCAACCCTTGGTCAGAATTCAATATAACTTCACAAGAATGATTGATACCAAGCCTAGTTGTGCATATTGTCGGTGTGTTGCACTGGAATTATTTTTAAATGAGTTATGGCCCCTTGAATTTTTCATACATATGTATATTGTCAGGCACCAGGTTGGGGTATTCATCACCTTCAGTGATATTTCTAGTTATCCCTGTTAGATATACCTGAATCAAACTGGGAATGGTCAGTTAATACCCTTGGGCAAGGTACATTTACTACCAGGGGTTGAAATTTTTTCTATATGCCACTAGTCCTGTAGGACTAGTGCTATCAAATTTCTACTCGCCCTGAACTGAAAACCACTCGCCCATATAATATTTACTTTGCCATATTAATTAATGCTGAAAAGTATGTTTGCTTATGTAATTAATAGTTTTTGTTAAATAAACTTGATTGGAACAAATATTAAGATTGTTTTTTTCATGAACTTTTCTGATACACTTTGCCATGGCAGACTGACCGGATTTGGTATCGGCATTATGTTTTTCTACACAACATTTGTGTTTGGTACTTTTGTCATGAAAACGTAAACTTTCTTTTTTAAAATTAACGGAAATACCTTGAAATAGGTTTGACTTAGTGTCGGCAATAGATGGGTATGAGGTACATATCCCACAAAACAGATGTAGGTCCCGAACCTCCGCCCACGGGAACTCTTCTAACCACGATTCTTGGATAACACGTTGTCTCTTTCCTTTGTCATAGCTCCTTTGATCCGATTTACGTTTTTCAATTTGTCGTTTAGACCGATCCGACTCTTTTTTCTCATCATCGCCTCCCCCGGCTTTACCAAAGAAAGATCGTATGTCCTTACTAGCCATTTTTGAGTTTGACAGATAGCGGGAGAAATACGAAGCGATGACTGGTTTGTTTATTGGTGATGGGCGGGTATAAAACATGTAGACCGTCGGATAACACGTGCTTTTTTTTATTTCATTATTTCGGTGTATCTTAAAATCCTAATTCCTGAGAACTTTTATCATAACATCAAATATATATCTGTACATGATCTAGAAAGATATACTTTAAAAAGCAAAAAAACAAAACGTATTAGAGCGGGTTTATTTTCGCTTACATTTTTATGTGATCCGCGTTTTATTCCATACCCTCAGCGATGATGACGTCACAGTCATAAACGCCTGGTAGCAAGTGTCTGAGTGACACTGATTGTTTTGTTTTACCGACGATGATACTTTTAAGTTTTTTAACATATTAAATCGCAAATACGCAACTACAAATAATACAGTACTATTTTGCAACTTATTATATATCAACTAGTGAACATGATTTGTTGATTTTTTACTCGCCATGTCAGTGTTTTGTGAAACCTCCTCGCCCAACACTAAAACATACTCGCCAATGCGAGCGGGCGAGTGTAATTTTCAACCCCTGAATGACTATACATTGAAAGTCCAGTGCTAATTCATTTGAGCTTTAGTTGAATGCATATATGTTAGCTTTCAGAGTATGTATATTTTTTACATGTGCCCTAGATGTACAATTGTTACAATTATCTTTCTCTGCTTGATATTTCAACCAGATAGCAGGTGTACAAGTGGAGTTTCTGATCAATTTTATCTACTTATGTAGGTAGTACCTATAATAAAATTACGCTTTCCCACATACAGACGTTTTCTGACGCCTCTGCAGCAGACATCTTTTGAAAGCCTTATGTCATTGTATTCATTCATTCTATAGTTTTGGCTCGCTAAATTCAAAGTCATCATCTACAGATTTGTTGAATTTTAGAAAGGGTTACCTACGCATTACATTCCATTTCAGATTGACTTACGATGCATTACATTCTATTTCAGAATAAATAACAACGCATTACATTCAATTTCAGACTGACTAACAATGTACATTACATTCTATTTCAGACTAAATAAATACACAAAACATTCAATTTCAGACTGAATAACTGTGCATTACATTCCATTTCAGACTGAATTACTGCACATTACATTCCATTTCAGACTGAATAAGCATTACATTCCATTTCAGACTGAATAAGCATTACATTCCATTTTCAGACTGAATAACTACGCATTACATTCCATTTAAGACTGAATAACTACGCATTACATTCCATTTAAGACTGAATAAGCATTACATTCCATCTTCAGACTGAATAACTACGCATTCCATTCCATTTAAGACTGAATAACTATGCATTACATTCCATTTAAGACTGAATAACTACGCGTAACATTCCATTTCAGACTGAATAAGCATTACATTCCATTTTCAGACTGAATAAGCATTACATTCAATTTCTGACTGAATAATTATGCATTACATTCAATTTAAGACTGAATAACTACACATTACATTCAATTTTCAGACTGAATAAGCATTACATTCCATTTCAGACTGGATAACTACGCATTACATTCCATTTAAGACTGAATAACTACGCGTTACATTCCATTTTAAGACTGAATAACTGCGCGTTACATTCCATTTCAGACTGAATAAGCATTACATTCCATTTTTAGACTGAATAAGCATTACATTCAATTTCTGACTGAATAACTACGCATTACATTTCATTTCAGACTGAATAATTATGCATTACATTCAATTTAAGACTGAATAACTACGTGTTACATTCCATTTCAGACTGAATAACTACGTGTTACATTCCATTTCAGACTGAATAAGCATTCCATTCCATTTCATACTAAATAACTATGCATTACATTCCATTTCAGACTGAATAACTATACATTACATTCCATTTCAGACTGAATAACTATGCATTACATTCCATTTCAGACTGAATTACTGCACATTACATTCCATTTCAGACTGAATAACTACGCATTCCATTCCATTTCAGACTGAATAACTATGCGTTACATACCATTTCAGACTGAATAACTACGCATTACATTTCATTTCAGCCTGAATAACTATGCGTTACATACCATTTCAGACTGAATAACTACGCATTACATTTCATTTCAGACTGAATAACTATGCATTACATTCTATTTCAGACTGAATAACTACGTATTACATTCCATTTCAGACTGTGATAGATTTCCTAAAATTCGACATCGAGAACATGGAATGGAATGTACTTATGAATCTCATCGATGAGCAGTCGCTGGCTCATGTAAAACAGCTGGCCTTCGAAATCCACTTACATCTGCCGATAAGGACCGCAGATAAAGGAGGCTTGATTATTTCTAAGGAAGATTTCTTTACCAAATACAACATACTGGAATTACTAGAGGCATATCATTTTAAGAAGTTCAACTACAGACTGAATCCTTTTTGTATGTACAAATCAAGGAGGACTTCGAAATCTCATTCTTTTTGTTACGAACTGCATTATGTGAATTTTCGATTTGTGAGGGAAAAGCACTTAAAACCAAGGATCCTCCATTAATTGTTAATTTGTTAACCCCTTTCCCACATACTATCTGCAGCAGATGACTTTTGAAAACACAAAGGCAACAATATGGAACATCTCTTCAAATGAAAGTACATGTATAGGCAAAATATAAAAGTAATATAATTAACTCTTGCCCACATACAGGTAATTTTCGATACCTCTGCACTATTCAACTTTTGACACCATTGTGACAAAAGGAGAAATTGCTTATGATGAGTATAATTTCTCCTATTGCCACATTATTTTCAACTCTATCTAATAATTAAACTGTCATGTATCTAGAGATTTTGGACAGAATTTTGCAAATATGTTTTCAAAGTTGTCTGCTGCAGACTTAACTCATGATATGTGGGAAAGTCTTAACCCTTTCCCTCATACGACAATTCTGCAGCAGACCACTTTGAACATATTTTGTCAAAACATAGAAAGTCTCCATAATTGAATGGATAACCTATGACAAAAGGGTGGAAAACATTGTGGCAAAAGGAGAAATTGCATGTTTTGTGCAATTTCTTCTTTTGTCACTATGTTTTCAAAAAGCCGTCTACTGCAGAGGCGTCAGAAAGCGTCTATATGAGGGAAAGTCTTAAATAGAGTGGAAAATATATTGGCAAAAGCGTGAAAAATCTGCATAGATGAGAGTTTAATTATTTAAAAAGTTGAAAACATTGTGGCAAATGGAGAAATGTCTTCTTTTGTCGCAATGTTTTTAAAAGTCGTCTGCTGCAGAGGTCTCAGAAAACATCTGTATGTGGGTAAAGGGTTAATTCAGAGGTCTATATAAGGAAGGTGTCAACAGGTGTGTGCTAGAAAATATCTCGCTTATTAACACTTTCCCACATACAGACAAATACAGACACATACAAAAACATCTTTGACCTCAAGAAACCGTCTCAGTAAATACCCAAAAGATAGGCTTTAACCCTTTCCCTCATACTACAATTATGAAGCAGACGACTTTGAACATATTTTCTCAAAAAATGGAAAAATAATTGAATGGATAATCTGTGACTAAAAGTGGAAAACATTGTGGCAAAAGGAGAAATTGCTTGTTTTGAGCAATTTCATGTTTTGTCACTATGTTTTCAAAAAGCCGTCTGCTGCAGAGGCATCAGAAAGCGTCTACATGAGGGATAGGGTTAATGTGTGCTTAGAATGATATCATGGAAGAAAGATTTGTTAACCTTTTTATACGCCCGTTTTAAAAAAAAAACGGTTCGTATTATAGTTTTACCTGCAGCATACAGGCGGGCGGGTGGCGTCCAGTATGTTGTCAGCTCAATAACTTTAGAAGCCTTTGTCCAATCATCACCAAATTTTGTCAGAATGTGTATTGGGATAATATCTCAGACAAGTTTGATAACTAGCCATATCGCTTTAGTCAATCAAGAGTTATCGCTCTTTAACTATAGAAATTACCTAAAATTGGTCTTGTCAGCTCAATAACTTTAGAAGCCTTTGTCCTATCATCACCAAATTTCATCAGAATGTGTATTTGCATAATATCTCGGACAAGTCCGATGCATAGCCATATCGCTTTAGTCAATCGAGAGTTATTGCCCTTTAATTATAGAAATTACCTAAAATTAGTCTTGTCAGCTCAATAACTTTAGAAGCCTTTGTCCAATCATCAGGAAATTTGGTCAGAATGTGTATTGGCATAATATCTTAGACAAGTTCGATAACTAGCCATATCGCTTTAGTCAGTCGAGAGTTATTGCTCTTTAGTTATAGTAATTACCTAAAATTGGTCTTGTCAGCTCAATAACTTTACGAGCCTTTGTCCAATCATCACCAAATTTGGTCAGAATGTGTATTGGCGTAATATCTTGGACAAGTTCGATAACTAGCCATATTGCTCTAGTCGATAGAGAGTTATTGCCCTTTAATTATAGAAATTACCTAAAATTGGTCTTGTCAGCTAAATAACTTGTGAAGCCTTTATCCGATCATCACCAAATTTAGACAATATGTTGATGGGCAGAATATCTTCAGGTTTGATAACTTACAACGTTATCTTAGTCACTACACAATTATGTCCCTTGAAATGGCCAAAACTGTACTAACAGTGTCCGGTCTCTAAGTTGACGTACAACCAATTACCACTATACTTGGTCTCAAAAAAACAGGACGGGCGTATTTTGTGACATTTGGCGCTCTTGTTCTATATACAATTAATCTGCTGCAGACGACTTTGAAATTAAATTGTCAAAAATGTGGAAAATCTCTTTAAATGACACTTTAATTATTGAATAGTATTGAAAACATTGTGTTAAAATGAGAAATTGCTTGTATTGACCAATTTCTTCTTTTGTTACATTTTTTCAAAAAGTTGTCTGCTGCAGAGTCGTCAGAAAGCGTCTATATGTGGGAAAGGGTTTACTCTCTTATTAACCCTTTCCCACATACAGACATATTTTGATGCATCTGCAGCAGAAGATTTGAAAACATTGTGACATAATGAGAAATTGCTCAAAATGCTTAATTTCTCCTTTTCTCTCAATGTTTTAAACTTGTTGTTTGTGGAAAAGAGTTAACCCTTTTCAACATTCATACACATTTTGATGCATTTGCAGCAGTTTTTTTTTTAAACATTAGGACAAAAGGAGAAATTGTTGATAATGAATAATTCTTTCTATGGCCACAATAGAAAGACTGATGATATATTATTGCTGGCTTCAAACAAACAGTTGTAACTTAAGTCTTGATTACGATGTATTTTACAACTGTTTTGCATATAACCCGCAATACATTATGGACATTGGATACATAATCTTGGCACACAAATTAAAAGTTGTGAGAAAAGCAGCAATTGCTTGGTTTGAGTGATATCTTTTGTTCGTTCAACATTATCAAAAGTTGCTGTTTCCGTTTTAAAAGTCAAATGTCAGTCATGTCAGGTTAAAGAAAATACCTTGACAACAATATGAAAAAAGTCTTTAAAACTTTCCCTCATACGACAATTCTGCAGCAGACGACTTTGAACGTATTTTGTCAAAACATTAGAAAATCCATTATGGAGACAAAAAGTGGAAAACATTGTGGCAAAAGGAGAAATTGCACGTTTTGTGCAATTTCTTCTTATGTCACTATGTTTTCAAAAAGCCGTCTGCTGCAGAGGCGTCAGAAAGCATCTATATGAGGGAAAGGATAATAGCCTAATTGATAGGGTTGGCAAGAGGAGAAATAGCTCATCCTCCTTTTGCCAAACTGTTTTCAAAAGTTGTCTGCTTCAAAAGTGGGAAAGTGTTAAAGCATTTCATTTATGCAAATTTTGCATACTTTCGTTTTTCGACTTGAATAAATGATTTAATAACATATCAGTATTGACGAAGGAGATTATTTGTTATTTTTTTATCAGTAAATGGATATCAATTGTTTATGATAGTAACAGAAAATGGATATCAATCGTTTCTGATATTAACAGACAATAGATATCAATTGTTTATGATAGAAACAGAAAATGGATATCAATTATTCATGATAGTGACAGAAAATGGATATCAAATATTCATGATAGTAACTGAAAATGGATATCAATTGTTTATGATAGTAACAGAAAATGGATATCAATTGTTTATGATATTAACAGACAATGGATATAAATTGTTCATGATAGTAACAGAAAATGGATATCAATTGTTTATGATAGTAACAGAAAATGGATATAAATTGTTAATGATAGTAACACTTTTATTCTGAGCAATTTCACATTTGCTTTTCCAGTAATGTTATTTATAGTGATTTTCTACTAAAGCATATCGAGGGCTTGGCGTGAAACAGTTGTATCTAAAATTGGTATTTTTTTACCAAGGTTAATCACCTCACCATAAAGTCTTTATAAGCGTTAAATCACTTTTCTTGGTAAACAATGTAAATTTAGGTGCCATTGCTCGTTCTGAGCAATGGCACCTAAATTTGCATTGTTTACAAAAGGGTCAAAATTGCCCCTAAACCAGGGTTTTCAAAATAGGTTTTAAGTTACAACCGTTTCACGCCAAGCCCTCGATATTTTATAATAGGTATCTTTAACCCTTTCCCACATAAAGACCGCAGGAGAAAATATATTTGAAATTAGCGTTAAGAGCAATTTCCTCTTTTGCCATAATGATTTCAACTCTTCAATAATTATACTTTCGTTTTAAGAGTGTTTTGATATTTTTGTGATCATGCTTTTTAAAATCGTTTGCAACAGCTTTGTTGTCAGTGGGAAAGAGTTAGAATATATAAATGAATGCATTTTATGTGCAATTTCTATCTGTTAATCTTAATATTAGCAGGTGAGCAAATTTTTTAAATGAAGAAAAGCTTTATTAGTATGTTGTTACTTTGAATCCCCTTTTTAACCTATTCCCAATTACATCAAATCAACTTTCTTTCCGACGATTGACAAAAATCAATGCGATATGCATCATTTGTTTTCCACCAATGGGCTAAGTCTATGTGGAAAAGCAGCCAGTTGCTTGGGAAGATTGTTGTGTGGAGTACTGGTGTGAGAAAACCAGGAAATGCATGATTAGGTGAACTGGCCGCCGTGATATAATTGAGAAATTGTTAAAAACGACGTTAAACCCCAATCAATCAATCAATTAATCAATCAGCAGAAGACAACTGTGAATACATATAGTCAAAAATAGGATAAATCTCAATAAATGAAAGAAATATTATTGAATAAAGTTGAAACCATAGTGGCAAAAGGAGAAATTGTTCATTAAGAAAAAATGATCATTTTTTCAAAAATATTTTCAAATGTCGTCAGCTGCAAAGGTGTCATAAAGCGTCTGTATGTGGGGAAAGGTTTCCCTCATACAACGAATCTGCAGCAGACGACTTTGAAATCATCACAGCAAAAATGTGATAAATCTCTATAAATGAAATGAAAGTATATCTATCGAATAATGTTGAAAATATTGTAGCAAAAGGAGAAATTGCTCATTATGAGCAATTTATCCTTTTGCCACAATATTTTCAAATGTCGTCTGCCGCAGAGGTGTAATAAAGCGTCTGTGTGAATAGGTTTAGATTTTATTTGGGTTGTGATATTTTTTATATTTTTGATAATACACGTAATATTATTAGAGCCAAGTACCACGAAGATCAATCTTCGGATATTTGCGACCAACGAAGATCCAGATCAGCCTGCCCTGTTTGTCATCTGATCAGGATCTTCCCTGTTTGCAATCAGGATCAACAAGTGCCATCGGGTCCTCTGGAGGGCTGTTAACCCTCTCCCACTTTTAGTCACATTTTGAAGCTTCCACAGCAGATGACTTTTGAAAATATTGTGGCAAAAGTAGAATTTGTTCATAATGAGCAAATTTTCCTTTTTGCTGGAAAGGTGTCAACTCTATCAAATGACTAAACTTCAGCTTATAGAGAATTTCCATATTTTTTGCCTCAATGTTTTTAATGCTTCAAATTTGCTGTAAGTGGGAAAGGATTAAAAGAAGAATTTATGCATTTCATTGTTCTTTTCATAATATTCAAAGGACCTAGGCTTAGTTTTCATCTGACGCGTCCCTTGTGATGAACAAAGTAGGAAAAACTGCCTTGTGCTGGGTTCCCACACTTCTTTTACCCATACCCTTTCTGACATATAAAAAATCTGCAGCAGATGAATTTGAAAACATGTTCACAAGAGCATGGAAACTCACACGAAATTAAAATATGATTAGTGAAAAGAGTTGAAAACATTGAGGCAAAAGGAGAAATTGCTCATACTGAGCAACTTCTCCTTTTGTGACAAAGTTTTTAATCTTGTCTGCTGCAGATGCTTTAAAATGGATATACACATGTGTAAACGGAATTAAGACTGGAACAGTGCCCTAATTTTTATATCTAATCAAGTCCTTGAATGGTACTTAAAGTTTTAAATGAATATTTAAATAACATTGATTTGGAAATATCCTTAAATTGCAGGGTTAGTTTTGCTTAATATGTGAACAATGCATACGAAGATTACGTATGTGCAGGCTGATCTTGATCTAGATTGTTTGTAAATATATTGCATATCAAGTAACATATCGCAGAATACTTTTATACATTTATTTTTTTAATTCTCAAAAAAGTCCTTGAATTCCATTTTGATAAAAAAGTGCAAATCATGCGTTCATTATTTATGAATTGTGAGTGATGTTATGTGGTACATTCATTACTTATGAATTGTGAGTGATGTGGTTTATTCATTACTTATGAAGTGTGAGTGATATGGTACATTCATTATTTATGAGTGATGTGGTGTGTTCATTATTTATGAATTGTGAGTGATGTGGTATGTTCATTATTTATGAATTGTGAGTGGTGTGGTATGTTCATTATTTATGATTTGTGAATGATGTGGTACATTCATTATTTATGACTTATGAGTGATGTGGTGTGTTCATTATTTATGAATTGTGAATGATGTGGTATGTTCATTATTTATGATTTGTGAATGATGTGGTATGTTCATTATTTATGATTTGTGAATGATGTGGTACATTCATTATTTATGAGTGATGTGGTGTGTTCATTATTTATGAATTGTGAGTGATGTGGTATGTTCATTATTTATGATTTGTGAATGATGTGGTATGTTCATTATTTATGATTTGTGAATGATGTGGTACATTCATTACTTATGATTTTCGAGTGATGTGGTACATTCATTATTTATGAATTGTGATAGATTTAGTATGTTCATTATTTATGAATCCTGAGTGATTTGGTTCATTCATTATGTATGTATTGTGAGTGATTTGGTACGTTCATTACTAATAAATCATGAGTGATTTGGTACATTCCATATTTATGCATTGTGAGTGATATAGTTTACTTAAACCTTAATTACTTGACACTGATTGCAAAAGAAGGATTCAGCTTTTACATAAATCACACTCGATGTCTGCTTCCCAGAGATCTGACCTATACTCAATGTATATATATGTATCATAATTGACTGGCTTGTTTTTAAAGTTCCAAAGTTTAATCTATTAAACCTTTCCCACTTGCCCTAGATGCATTTTGACTATTAATAGAATCTCACAATTGGTCTCAGTGAATTTATAGCTGTGCACCTGGGTGACCAACCATCAATAATTTGTGACAAGTGTAGATAAAGATTAATCTGCACATTGATGTCATCTTATTTTGATGCATCTGCAGCAGAAAACTATTGAAAACAGTGTTGCAAAAGGAGAAAGTCCTCATAAAGAGTATATTCTCCTTTGCCATAATCTGAAGATTTGTTGTATGTGGGAAAAGGCTAATTTCTGTAACATCTTTTTCTTACATCCAATTTAGTTTCCCATGTAAAGATGGAAGATTTAATGATTTTCGTCTTAGCCTGATGTTGAACTATGAGAAAGACTATTTTTGCATTAAATATGAAATTATATTCATTTTGAATCTGCAGCAGAATACTTTGAAAATATCTGACATAAAATATTGGAAATCTCTCTACTTGAAAGTACGATTTTGGAATAGTGGCTGAAAACATGAAAGTCAAAATGAAAAATTGCTCATAAGGAGCCATTTCTCCTTTTGCCACTATATTACAAACATCGTCTGCTGCAGATGCATCAAATTACTACTTTGATCCTTCCAAAGTCTTCCGCATCATGGGCTGATGAGGTGAGCAAAAGTGTTAAGAACTTTTATATGTATAAGTATCTGTATTCATTATTGGACGCCGGACAAGGAGAATATTTAGACCTGCCAGCGTGACCACATATCTTGATTTCTCTTTGTCCTTACTAAGTACATTAATTTAAGGTAATGACTTTTAAAACATCCCTTTTACACTCTATATACATGTGTGAGTTTCTACAAATTAAAAACAAAAGACAAAGGCCAGTATATTAATTGAATGTATGTACATTTGTTTTAAGCGAAATTCATACTGTATCTAGTCTAAACAGTAAACTGAATTGGTTACCTGCCTCAGACGCTTTATTAGTTAGATAGTATGTTAAACCGGGAACTATAAACAAGAGAGGCGCGCGGTAAATGTAGTCTGGTTCCTTATATGCTATCATATATTACGCAGTAATTAGATGAAGAAGTGCAGACATGAACATATATAAACCACAGAAATATCTGTTTCAAGATAAATTTTGCCGTCTAGTTGAAATGTTAATGTTTATCAAACTTATTCATACGAATCACAAGAAAAAAATCCTGGTAGTACTTTAAGGGAGGTAATTTGAAGTAAGCACAATTTAACTAAGTGCAGCAAAGATCTTACACCTTTGTCTTATAATACACATGTATAAAGACTTAAAGGGAATACAAATATTTAACAGAGTTAAACATTTAAATAATGTTCAACAGCTAACCGTTTCCCACATACAACAACCAATTTGGTAGAGGAAGTTCACGTTGTGCCACGTTAGCTAGTCTCAATATAAAATCGCAAATATTGGAAATATACTTATACACAAACGGACGTTCTAGTTTTAGTACATACAAGAATGGTTCATACTTAAATTTACTTTAACATGTTTGGTATATTGAAATGGGTGTTCCTGCGAGATTCACAGTCAACAGCCTTAGTATGTTGAAATGAAAATTTGTTTATAAGTTTATAAATTTGATATTCATTTATCTTGGCTTAAATTTAATTTTGATGTTGTTACTAATTTAAATAATAGTTTTCATTCATATAATTTCAATGTTTGTCAATCTTATTTATATGAATCACAAGGTAAAAATCCTGGTATTGATTAAAGGGAGGTAATTTAAAGTATACAACAGTCTTCAAAAGGATAAATATATCGGCATATTACCGTCTACAGTTTAAATTGTTCTAATGTTTGTGGATTTAAATGTTCTTTTTTAGCTCACCTATGCACGAAGTCCGGTGTCCGTCGTGCGTCGTCAACATTTGAGCTTGTTAACACTCTACAGGCTACATTTTGCATCCAATCTTCATGAAAGTTTATCAGAACGTTTATCTCTATAAAATCTTGAACAAGTTTGAAACTGGGCCATATACGGTCAAAAACTAGGTCACTAGGTCGAATTGAAGGGAAATCTTGTTAACACTCTGGAGGCCACATTTTCAACTTAAGCATGTTGAAACTTTATCAGAACGTTTGTCTTGATGATATGTAGGTCAAGTTCGAACATGGGTCACGTCTGGTCATAAAGTAGGTCACTAGGTGAAATTGAAGGAAAATCTTGTTAACACTCCAGAGGCCGCAATTTTTGCTTCAGCAGTTTGAAATTTTGTAAGAATGTTTATCTTAAAAATATCTAGGTCAAGTTCGAATATTGGTTATGCCGGGTCAAAAACTAGGTCACTAGGTCAAATTGAAGGAAAATCTTGTTAACACTTGTTAACACTTTGGATGCCACATTTTCTGCTTCAGCAGCTTGAAATTTGGTCAGAATGTTTTGTCTTAAAGATATCTAGGTCAAGTTAAATTATAGGTCATATTGGGTCAGAAACTAGGTCCCTAGGCCAAATTGAGGGATAATCTTGGTAACTCTGTAGAAGCCGCATGTTTTGCTTCATCAGCTTGAAATTTGTTCAGAATGTTGATCTGAATGATATATAGGCCAAGTTCGAATATGGGTCATGCCGGGTCAAAAACTAGATCACTAGGTCAAATTGAAGGAAAATCTTGTTAACACTTTGGATGCCGCATTTTTTGCTTCAGCAGCTTGAAATCATGTCAGAATGTTTGTCTTAAAGATATCTAGGTCAAGTTCAAATATGGGTCATATTGGATCAGAAACTAGGTCACTAGGCCAAATTGAGGGAAAATCTTGTTAACTCTGTAGAAGCCGCATGTTTTGCTTCATCAGCTTGAAATGTGTTCAGCATGTTGATCTGAATGATATCTAGGCCAAGTTCGAATATGGGTCATGCCGGGTCAAATTGAAGGAAAATCTTGTTAACACTTTGGATGCCGCATTTTTTGCTTCAGCAGCTTGAAATTGTTTCAGAATGTTTGTCTAAATGATATCTAGGCCAAGTTTGGATATGGGTCATGCCGGGTTTAAAACTAGGTCACTAAGCCAAATTGAAGGGTAATCTTGTTAACACTCTTGATACTGCATTTTTAATTTCAGCATGATGAAACTTTTATCAGAATATTTTTCTTGATGATATGTAGGCCAAGTTCGAATATGGGTCATGCCGGGTCAAAAACTAGGTCACTAGATCAAATTGAAGGAAAATCTTGTGAACACTTTGGATGCCGCATTTTTTGCTTCAGCAGCTTGAAATTTGGTCAGAATGTTTGTCTGAATTATATCTAGGTCAAGTTCGAATATGGGTCGTTAAAGTGGATCAAAAACTAGGTCAATAATGGAAAATATTGTTTAAACTCCAGAGACCGCATTTTTACTTTGAGCAAGTTGAAACTTTGTCGATATCTAGTCCATGTTGGAAAATGGGTCATATCAGGTAAAACAAATATAGATCACTAGGCCAAATGAAGGAAAATATTGTTAACACTGTGGAGGTTGCATTCAGAATAATTGTCTTGATGTGTTTTGCATTGCAGTTCATTGTATAATTAAGGTGAGCGATCCAGGGCCATCATGGCCCTCTTGTTTCTTATTTCTACATGTACAACGAGAAATTGCGGCTTCTCTTTGACGCTTTGCGTCAAACATTCGTCTTGTACTGTTTTAACACACTGTCTGACACATCAGCAGCAGACGACTTTTGAAAGCATCATGGCAAAATGGGAAATTGCTGATAATGACTAATTATACAATTTGCCATAATGATTTCAATATTTTTCAATAAATATGCTTTCATTTAAAAAATACTTTCATTGTTTTACCTTGATGTTTTTCATTTCGTCTGCTGTAATTTGTTGTATGTGAAAAGGTTGTTAAACTATAGCTTTAACTGGAACTCGTCTACTGGAGTGGCAATAAATGGTTAGTATGCCAATTGGTAAAATGTTAAAAGTGCTGAACTCCAAATTATAGATAGTATCGAGGGCTTGGCATGAAACGGTTGTAACTGAAATTTGTATTTTTTTACCTCGCCATAAAGCCCTTATAAGCGTTAAATAATTCTTTCTTGGTAAACAATGGAAATTTAGGTGCCATTGCTTGTTCTGAGCAATGGCACCTGAGTTTGCATTGTTTACAAAGGGGTCAAAATTGCCCCTAAACCAGGGTTTTCAAAATAGGTTTTTAGTTACAACCGTTTCACGCCAATCCCTGGGTATAGTCAAAGTTTTAAAACTGTTCAAAAGTTGTCTTGAAATATTCGAATCGTAATTCTGGGATAAAATAAGAGTTATAATTTCACTTTCCAGTACAATAAACATCTAAATATTAATCTTGTATGTCTCATTTTTACTGGGTAAACATACGCAGTAAACCAAATTTTGTACATTTTCATGACTTTCAATTGACTGTTTTTCAACATTAACTTCCAAAATATTTTTTTTATCTATTTATTACTTACTTTGTTGCCACAATTAGCATTATTTGCAATAGTTTGAACATTTAAAATGATGATCTCCACCTGGTTTTCAGCTCCTAAAATTACATTGTTTTATATAGTTTATTTACTGACAGGTAAATTTTGTAATTGTATATCGATGGCTCAGCGCAATACTAGGCTAACTCTATTTTCAATTTTTTTACAGGAGAGTGAAAAAACTGTTTACATGTTTTCCCTTTTGATATTTTGTAGATATTTTTTCTGTTCTATATGCTGATAAATGTTTCAAAACTAATGATCATATTCTTTTTAATCTGAAACTCTTTCTTAATAGTTTAAAATAAATTATTTGAGTTAACAATAGTTTTGCACTGAAAATCAATGATTTGTTGAAAAAAACTTAGCGCAAAACTAAACCTAAGTCAAGTTAGACATAGTTTTGCACTGAAAATCAATGATTTGTTGAAAAAAACTCAGCGCAAAACTAAACCTAAGTCAAGTTAGACATAGTTTTGCACTTAAAATTAATGAAATGTTGATCTTTTTTTATGTAAAACCTATACTAAGTCAAGTAAGATATATTTCACCAATTTAATTTTGAAGTTATTTTGAAGTTTAAACAATGCAATGAATAGAACATGCTCCAAAAGAGTTTTCTTGGACTCTTTCTTAATTGAAAGCATTTATTTGCCACTTATCAGTAATGGCTAAATTATGTTTATATTTAATGACAGAGTGGAAAAGGGTGCAGGAAGAGTTAAAATTTCAATCTTTTGATAATTATATAACTTTATTTTGCCTATTCAAACAAAATGCTATACATCAAAAAAATATATTAAATCTTTGCTACATAAACTGCCTTTTCTGGCACCCAATACAGTATGCCTTTGAAAACAGTGTAGGAAGCAATCTGAAATCTTCCTGTACTGTTTGTCACACTGACAGTAAATGTAACCATTGTTCATTAATTACTGATAAGTGGTGACTTGATGCTTCCAAGTTAGTACAGTCCAAGAAAATGACTATGGAGCAGGATTACCAATATTTATCATAAAATGTTTGATAAAATGGCCCTCAAACTATTTATTCATTGCTCCATAAAACCGCATTTCCTCACATCCAATAAAGCAGGCATTTGGAAGCAATGTAGGAATAGTTGTAGGATAAGAAGGCCTTTGGGAACAGTGAAGGAAATTTAAGATCGCTCGTAATGAGCAATCTGAACCTTTCCTTCACAGATTTTCAACTCTGTCAGTTAATGTGAACATAATTCACCCATTATTGATAAGTTGTGAATTAATGCTTTTGATTTGGTGGACTGTTCAAGAAAATAACTATGGAGCAAACAGTCAAATAGTTATGTTGTTAACTTATTTATTCACAACATATTTGTGAGCATATCATTGTAACAAAAGTACATTATTACAACAAACAGAAACTGTTGTTACTAAGGATTGTTTAAGTACATATTGGTAACAAAATAGCCTTACAGTACTATGAATTAGTTGGGAATCTCATGAGAAATGACTGCATAGAACGATGTAATGGGAATGAGGGATCACACCCTACCTACATAAGGAAATGAGCTCTTTGTACTTTTCAAATGTATAATGGAGTAGTCCTTTTGCAATATATTTAGCTCAATATCTTTCACAATCACATTCAGAACAGTGTTTGACTTCTTAACCACTGAGTCTACTGGACCATTGTTATCATACTAAATTTCTGCTATATTGGAATTGTTAGATTCTATTTTGACTCTGTCCAAAAACCTTGTTCATTTCTTAATCCTGATAAACAATTTAGTATTTTGGAAACAGACTTGAAGTAAAAAAAATATGACAAGTTCATTTCCTAAAGCTACAGTCACACGTAAGCCGGACTCAACACAGAGCAACACGGTACACCCTGGATCAATAGATATCTTGATCCAGGATGATCCTGGGTGAAATTAAGTCGCAAAACATCGTCACCCCGGACCCAACACGACACCTCAACGGATGAACACGGAGCCAACAAGGATCTGACCCAGGTACCAACACAGCAGCTTCCTGGAGTTAACACGGTCGCTACACAGACCGTCTCGGACTACCCCGAATTAAAGAATCCTCTTGGCCGGTCCTGGATGACCACGGCAATTTTAAAGAGTTTAAAATTGCCGGGAGGTATCCATGACTATGACAGACCATCCAGGACTATCCCGGACCCAACACAGATCTGACCACGGATTGGCCAAATTTTAGTACGGGGGGTCGGATGGACTGGGGCTTAAGCATGGTTTGGATTTTTATGACATGCAGTTCTTACAAATTAGTTGTGTACACACTAATTTGACTACTTGCCCTATCAATACAGGCATGGACATAATAATTGTCCTTCTGTGTGTGACTCTACAGTTTGAATAATGATTTGGGCATTTTTAAATGCTATGTGAACTTTCTGAGGAGAAATATTCAAAGTTCGGAGAAAAAATGTCTTGCAAACCCTAATATTTGTACCATTTAATGACAAAATCCACATAAATGAATTAACTCATTTCTGACTAATGGAACGGGACTGTTTATTACTTTCTTCTTCTGTGAGTAGAATACTTAAAAAGAAACTGCCTTTGTCATATTGCATCTCCTAACTTCCAATTGTTTGGTGTTTAATGCCGCTATCAACAATTATTAACAATCAGTTATATCACATCGTTTCCTGGGTAAATTACAAGTACTACTGGTCAATTTATCCTGACACTAACTAGTCAATAGTAATGCTAACCCTATAGCTTCTACATAGACCCTTCTACAATAATTTCTGCAGTCATGCCCAAACCCTGATCCATGACTTTCAAATTGTATTTCACTCTGATCAGCTACTAACTTTGCAGTCTTCCATGTTAATGTCTTCAACTATATCTTCATTTTCAAAATCAATGCACTGTTGTTATTCACTCTCAACAATAGTTGGAACAATTTCTTCAACTTGGGCCATTAGTGTTTTGTCAGTTACTTTACTATTAGATCCCCTTTCTACTTTATAACAGTAACTGAGCTCCATTTCATTTGGTGAAACTGTTTTATCAACTAGATTAAATTTTCCTAATGTCATACACCTTTCTACTCAATTCAGTTTGCACCTATTGTTTCTATTCTTTTTCTTTTTGGAAGAATACAATTGGATAAGCTTGATTCTTAGTAAGTTTCATTCAACATTTTCTTCTCAAATTGTGAGAACATTTATTCAATACCAGAAGAGATGTGCTCTAAATCTAACCGAGAGTATCAGACTTCAAGATTTTTGAGAGTTTAGATAATGGGATGTCATCTTCAGATGACATAGCTGTAGCAAGTTCATAGTCATTATGAACAGACATTAAACTATGTTCACTGTCATCACCTAAACTACATTGTTGTAGTTATTCTTCAATCCTTTTGATTTTCTCATCGTTTGTGTCTTTAATTATTTGAATGCCGAGCCCCGGTAGCGACGCGGGCTGTCAATCCAGGGGTTGTGAGTTCAAATCCCGGCTCGGCCAACTTTCTTCCGAGGATTGACAAAAGTCAATGCGACATGCGTCATTCTTCTTCTACCAATGGGCTAAGTCTATGTGGAAAAGCAGGCAGTTGCTTGGGAAGATTGTTGTGTGGAGTACTGGTGTGAGAAAACCAGGACATGCATGAGTAGGTGAACTGGCCGCCGTGATATAACTGAGAAATTAATAAAAACGACGTTAAATCCCAATCAATCAATCAATTAATTATTTGAAGAATATAGGAATATACTCCTTCTGATATGTCAGAAAGATTATTACTTCAATATCATCTGATTCACTTAATTGTATCAGTACATGTATTCTACACAATATCTACATGTGTGGCTTCAAATGTTACGAGTTCAATTTCGGGGCCCCCAAACTTGATGTAAAACAGGATCAAGTTTTCAAACTTACAGTGTGATGTGAACACTACATTATTGGTTTCTACCATACTGTTTTTGTTACTTGAATGAGGTGTTACTAAGCATTTCATTGTTAAGAAAAGGATTTGTTTTTTCTTTCTTATGGTTTGATGCAAACTTACATAAGGTTTAACATTTAAAATTGAACCTGCATCAGATTTTAAAACTGCTCCACTGATTTGGAAGATCACTCACAAGTAGATACTCCTCTTTCTGTACACCAGATGAGGCTGTTACTACATTGTAATAAACATTGTTCCCTTTGATTAATATCTCCTCCGGGGCTCATTGTGTCCATTTTGAGGCTTTCTTGATTATAAAGAACATTTCAGTTGCTTTAAAAACACTTTTTTCTATTTAACATGTTTTAAAATAGGACAAAAGAGAGAAACATGTATATGTTTTATACTATTTTTCAGTGCAAAACTATGTCTAAGTCAAGTTAGTGATAGTTTTGCACTAACATTTTTTTTTAAATTTATGATATTGTCGGTGCAAAACTATAGCTAACTCTACTTAGCTATAGTTTTGCACTCAAAAAAAGAATGATTTGACTTAGCATATTTTCTTGAAATTCAAATATCTTGTTAAATACTTAGAATATAATCAAGAACTTTTAAGTGAACCAGGAGAGTTTGATCATTGTTCAAAATTTATAATAAAACCAACTTTGAAAAAATATAGAGTTAGCATAGTATTGCGCTGAGCCATCGATATATACCCATAGAATATATTTTCATACTCTGATATGTTGTTTATACTTGTTATAGATACCTCCCGGATATTGACCTGTCGATGCCACTTGAGTGAAAGGTCAGCGAATACTTTACATACGTTATCTATGTATTGACCTTTTGACCTACTTATCACGTGACTGTCTCCGTGGTGAAGTGGTTATAACAACGACCTTGGGAGTGTGAGACCATGGTTTGATCTCTATACCAGAGCCTCGATAGCTCAGTCGGTCGCGGCGCGGACTGTCAATCAATGGGTTGTGACTTCGAATCCCAGCTCGGCCAACATTATTTCCGACGTTTGACAAAAGTCACTGTGACACATGTCATTCGTCTTCCTCCAATTGGCTAGCACTGTGTCGAAAAGCAGCCAGTTGCTTAGACAGTATGTTGTCTTTAGTACTGGTATTAGAAAGCAGCCAGGAAAAACATGGGTAGGTGAACTGGGTGCCGTCATATGACCGAACAATTGTTGAAAATGGCGTTAAACTACAACCAATAAATACACTATACCAAAGTCATTTAGCGGTATAGAAGTGGGTTCCCTACCACACACAAACAATCTGCAGCAGACGACTTTGGAAATATGTGGTCAAAAATATAGAACATCCCTGTACATGAGGGTATATTTACTGAACACTTTTTCAAAACATTGTGGCAAAAGGAGAAATTGCTCGCTTTGAGCAATTTCTTCTTTTATCACAATTTTTTCAAAAGTCGCCTGCTGCAGATTTGTTGTATGTGGAAAAGGGTTAACCCTGACCGCCAAAGAGGAAAGCCACTATTATCCCTCTAAATGTCTTTGGTATAGTTGATTGATTGATTGGGGTTTAACTCCGTTTTCAACATCTGATGTGGAAAAGGGTCAAGGTGGTAGCACTACTACATACCGCTAGGTCTGGTAAATCGTCCCCGTCAACACCGTTACATAACTGAAATACTACAAACTGCTAGGTCTGGTAAATCGTCCCCGTCAATACCATTACATAACTGAAATACTACAAACCGCTAGGTCTGGTAAATCGTCCCCGTCAATACCGTTACATAACTGAAATACTACAAACCGCTAGGTCCGGTAAATCGTCCCCGTCAATACCGTTACATAACTGAAATACTACAAACCGCTAGGTCTGGTAATATTCCCCGTCAATACCGTTACATAACTGAAATACTACAAACCGCTAGGTCTGGTAATATTCCCCGTCAATACCGTTACATAACTGAAATACTACAAACCGCTAGGTCTGGTAATATTCCCCGTCAATACCGTTACATAACTGAAATACTACAAACCGCTAGGTCTGGTAATATTCCCCGTCAATACCGTTACATAACTGAAATACTACAAACCGCTAGGTCTGGTAAATCGTCCCCGTCAATACCGTTACATAACTGAAATACTACAAACCGCTAGGTCTGGTAAATCGTCCCCGTCAATACCGTTACATAACGGAAATACTACAAACCGCTAGGTCTGGTAATATTCTCCGTCAATACCGTTACATAACTGAAATACTACAAACCGCTAGATCTGGTAATATTCCCCGTCAACACCGTTACATAACTGAAATACTACAAACCGCTAGGTCTGGTAAATCGTCCCCGTCAATACCGTTACATAACTGAAATACTACAAACCGCTAGGTCTGGTAATATTCCCCGTCAATACCGTTACATAACTGAAATACTACAAACCGCTAGGTCTTATGGTAATATTCCCCGTCAATACCGTTACATAACTGAAATACTACAAACCGCTAGGTCTGGTAATATTCCCCGTCAATACCGTTACATAACTGAAATACTACAAACCGCTAGGTCTGGTAATATTCCCCGTCAATAGCGTTACATAACTGAAATACTACAAACTGCTAGATATGGTAATATTCCCCGTCAATACCGTTACATAACTGAAATACTACAAACCGCTAGGTCTGGTAATATTCCCCGTCAATACCGTTACATAACTGAAATACTACAAACCGCTAGGTCTGGTAAATCGTCCCCGTCAATACCGTTACATAACTGAAATACTACAAACCGCTAGGTCTGGTAATATTCCCCGTCAAATACCGTTACATAACTGAAATACTACAAACCGCTAGGTCTGGTAATATTCCCTGTCAATACCGTTACATAACTGAAATACTACAAACCTCTAGGTCTGGTAATATTCCCCGTCAATACCGTTACATAACTGAAATACTACAAACCGCTAGGTCTGGTAATATTCCCCGTCAATACCGTTACATAACTGAAATACTACAAACCGCTAGGTCTGGTAATATTCCCAGTCAATACCGTTACATAACTGAAATACTACAAACCGCTAGGTCTGGTAATATTCCCCGTCAACACCGTTACATAACTGAAATACTACAAACCGCTAGGTCTGGTAATATTCCCCGTCAATACCGTTACATAACTGAAATACTACAAACCGCTAGGTCTGGTAATATTCCCCGTCAATACCGTTACATAACTGAAATACTACAAACCGCTAGGTCTGGTAATATTCCCCATCAATACCGTTACATAACTGAAATACTACAAACCGCTAGGTGTGGTAATATTCCCCGTCAATACTGTTACATAACTGAAATACTACAAACCGCTAGGTCTGGTAATATTCCCCGTCAATACTGTTACATAACTGAAATACTACAAACCGCTAGATCTGGTAATATTCCCCATCAACACCGTTACATAACTGAAATACTACAAACCGCTAGGTCTGGTAAATCGTCCCTGTCAATACCGTTACATAACTGAAATACTACAAACCGCTAGATCTGGTAATATTCCCCGTCAACACCGTTACATAACTAAAATACTACAAACTGCTAGGTCTGGTAATATTCCCTGTCAACACCGTTACATAACTGAAATACGACTGAGAGCGGCGTAAAACGGGATACGTAATACCACTAGGTCTGGTAATATTCCCCGTCAACACCGTTACATAACTGAAATACGACTGAGAGCACAGGTGCCAGTCTCGTTTAAAATCTAAAAATAGCATTTGACTATACATTGGCGTAGTTCACGACGAACCCGAGTTCCGACTAGAGTTACACGAGTTCCTCATGAACGGCAAGAGTTTTAACCGTAGTGACGTCATATGAACTTCTGAACCCGACCAGTTGCAACCCTGTTTCAAGCGAGAGTTAGAAGACTTCCAGAATGGCGGAGGGTGGCAATTCGTGATGCTGGTGTGTAAATAATCCTAAACACGAACCTCTGAGTTCAGTAATCAATGATGTTTTTATTTGTAAGGCAGATAAATAAGGATTTGTTTAATTGGGCCTTGCAAATAAATGCGATCCGTAATTTAGACAACAAGAAAACGAGCTTTCTGGTGTCGATAATAAAATAAGAGGAATTAACACGGAGGCTTCCATTTTGAATTTTGACTCCAGGGTAGAGCTGTCTGTTCACGAGAACCGAGTGTCTGCGCATGCGCCATAGATACACGTGCCCACTGACCCTACACTCCTTGAGTTCGTCGTGAACTACGGCAAAGACAATATATAGTAAAATGCTATGTTTAGATTTTAAACGAGACTGGCACCTGTGATTTGACCGTTTGATATACAAAAGACAGATGTCTAGACAAGATGATGTAATCTGGTCTGCGCTCAACATTCTCTCATTCAACTCTTTCGCTGCCAAATTTCACAAAGACGACTTTTCCATGTTGACAATTGGACCACTCCATTTTTGTTTTTCGACCAACAGGATATTGTCTTTAAGTTTAAACGAAATATAAATAATAAGAATTCAATTTTTTTTTCATTCACCTTTTATTTACAAAGAGCGTCAGATCATTATATGCACTTTTAATATATTGTTATTGACACAGTTTATAAATTCACACGAAAAACAAACAAGAAATCATATTAACAAAAAATACAATCGTCAAAAATCACGATGAAAAACCAAAGTATTTTTTTACGTTTGATTGATTTACAAGGTGGGGAAGCTGGCTGCTGTAGAAATACCACACATGTTCTTGTTGTTTCTGGCCATCATGATGTATCCTTTTTGACCCCAGCTTGGTCCCCAGCTGAAATGTACAGATAAAAATAGGTCATTCGACAAGTATAGGTTAGAATATCTGCGGGAAGCTTGTGACAACGTGTTCAAGTAATTTTGTAACTGGCTTCTCTGGGTCTACACTGTTCACAAAAGCAAACTTGTACATTTAACCCTTTACCTCATGTAGACGCTTTTTTGACGCCTCTGCAGCAGGCAGACGAATTTTGAAAACATTGTGACAAAGGGAGAAATTGCTCAAAATGAGCAATTTCTGCTTTTGCCAAAATATGTTCAACTCTGTTCAGCAATAACACTTTTATTTATGGAGATTGTTCAATTCCGTCTCCCGCAGGTTTTTGACATGTGGGAAAGGGTTGGAAATCGACAAGTTTATTTCTTATCAGTTCAACACACATACTAAACCATTACCCAGCTACGACAGATCTTCCGGAGACGACTTTAAACACATGTAGGCCAAACATATGAACACTTAATATATATATGAAAGTATGATAAGCCTTATTATTCAAAAGGCTTGGACACATGTAGGCAAACATATGAACACTTAATATATATATGAAAGTATAATAAGCCTTATTATTGAAAAGGCTTGGACACATTGTGGCAAGAAGGAGACATTTCTCATTATGAGCAATTTTCTCTTTTCGCCAGAATTTTTTCAAAAGTCATCTGCTGCAGAGGCATAAAAAAGCGTATATATGTGAGAACAGGTTAATTTACAATGAAACGTCAAAACAAATTTCGTTCCAACGCGACGAAGTCCGTATCGACGGGAAAACACTGCAATGTGTGTGTCTGACAAGGCCATAAGATACCCCAAATAGACTCTCTATATTGTCCATATGCCAGAATAAAAATGCTCGTAATGTTAGTTTGTAGAATCCCTCCCGTGTTTCTCTAAATAGCCCCTTTAAACGGATCATATAGTGGTATAAAAATGAGTGTTCCCATACGATAACATTACGGTCGTTATTATTATAGCATAAGGACGCCTGTCATTGAACATATATTTACCTGTTCTTCACCAACCAGTAGTCGGCGCTGCCTTCTGTACCGTATCCGACAGCCAATACACCGTGATCAAGTTTTGTCGATGAGCATCTCCTCTCTTTGTACACTCCAGATCTGTTAATCATACGTCAATAGTGTACTAACCCTTTCGCAGCCAAAGGCATTCAAAGCTTTTGCAAACAATGCTGATTCAGGTGAGACAACTCATAACGAGCCTTTTCTCCTTAAATCTGCATTGTTTGCCACTTAGACATTAAATTGTACCGAATTTCCTGTTGGACGAAAAATGGAGTGGTCCAATTTTCAACATGGAAGAGTCGTCTTTGAGAAATTCGGTAGTGAAAGGGTAAATAGTCAATACTACAAAAATACCACAAGCATGTAAGACGTTGGTTTTAACAAAGTCGAATAGTGAACTGACGATCAAGGGATAGTTTTATCGGAAAACAATAGTTATATCAAAAGGGAGGTAAAACATACCCTGCACACTACATACATATACCAGTTTTGTTTTAACTAAGTGAAATTGCGGACGAATGGTAAAAGGGAGATAACAAGTTGGCTGGAGTTTTTAATATATCTGTAATACTGTTGAAAACCGCTTAATATCCACATGAAACATAAACCCACATACAACTTCTATTTCAACAAAGTGAAAAGCGAACGTATGGTCAAAGGGTAGATAACAATAATAACGAAACAGTGTGCTTCAGGTCGAGATATATGTATCTGAAATACTGTTGTTTATTTTATAAGGTTTTTTTCGCCGTTTTCAACATTATTCCAGTTATATCACAGCGACAGTTCACAAACCAATTATATGCTAGGAAATGTGCCTTGCCCAAAGGCACTCTACCATGACCGTGTTGTCGCGACTGGAGATCGGACCCGGGACGACCGGTTTCAAATCCCCGACCCTAATTACACGACCACGGCTGATTCCAGAAATAGGGGCTGTTAATAAACGGCGTATGATCCACATAACCATAAACCCACATACACTAAAGCAAACTCTTACTTGTATACTTAGTGTATGATCCACATAAACATAAACCCCACATACACAAAAGCAAACGCTTACTTGTATACTTAGTGTATGATCCACATAAACATCAACCCCACATACACTAAAGCAAACGCTTACTTGTATACTTAGTGTATGATCCACATAAACATAAACCCAACATACACTAAAGCAAACGCTTACTTGTATACTTAGTGTATGATCCACATAAACATAAACCCAACATACACTAAAGCAAACGCTTACTTGTATACTTAGTGTATGATCCACATAAACATAAACCCACATACACTAAAGCAAACGCTTACTTGTATAATTGGAATGATGAATGGCTGGCATCAATGGCCACGGAGATAGGACCAACTGTGGCCACAGCGGACTGGAGGTCGTCTTCCGAACCTACGGCGATATCCTCACAGCTCTTCTCGGTGGCTCCCACATTAGCGGAATTGAACTTACATTTACCGTTCTGAAATACACGTTATATGATCCGTCCCGCGAAAAAACCAACATTGTGGACTTTGCGTAAAGTGTCGGCCCGGATAAGTCTGCGAGGACTGCGCAGACTGATCTGGGTCGATATATTACGGAGATGCCATAATGTTGGTTTTCTCCCGAGACGGCTCAATTATGAACCTCATATAGTATATACCTATCAATGGCTTACTTATTTGGAATGACGATACCATTTTACCGGAACTATTTCACCAATGAGTATCAAAGGTTGTCTCTATGTCGACTTCAAATGTCATAATTATAAAGATTGAAAACGACCTGTTTACCTCGCCCCGTAAATACATGTAGATGGACGCAAAGTAGTCTGTAATATCTATGTAATATCCTATGGTCGAAATACTGAATTGAAGTGGGTTTTTTATTGCCATATATATTTAATTCCATGCGGAATGGAACTTTTAAATATATTCAAAAATGACTTATGTATGTTCTATGACACAGAGGAGTAGATAAAGGGTAGTAGACTGGTCTCAGAGGAGTAGATAAAGGGTAGTAGTCCGGTCTCAGAGAAGTAGATAAAGGGTAGTAGACTGGTCTCAGAGAAGTAGATAAAAGGGTGGTAGTCCGGTCTCAGAGAAGTAGATAAAGGGTAGTAGTCTGGTCTCAGAGGAGTAGATAAAGGGTGGTAGACTGGTCTCAGATGTGTAGATAAAGGGTAGTAGACTGGTCTCAGAGAAGTAGATAAAGGGTGGTAGTCGAGTCTCAGAGGAGTAGATAAAGGGTAGTAGACTGGTAACAGAGGAGTAGATAAAGGGTAGTAGTCCGGTCTCAGAGAAGTAGATAAAGGGTAGTAGACTGGTCTCAGAGGAGTAGATAAAGGGTTGTAGTCCGGTCTCAGAGAAGTAGATAAAGGGTAGTAGACTGGTCTCAGAGAAGTAGATAAAGGGCAGTAGACTGGTCTCAGATGTGTAGATAAAGGGTAGTAGACTGGTCTCAGAGGAGTAGATAAAGGTAGTAGACTGGTCTCAGAGGAGTAGATAAAGGGTGGTAGTCTGGTCTCAGAGAAGTAGATATAAGGTAGTAGACTGGTCTTAGAGGAGTAGATAAAGGGTAGTAGACTGGTCTCAGAGGAGTAGATAAAGATAGTAGACTGGTCTCGGAGGAGTAGATAAAGGGTAGTACACTGGTTGACAGTTCTGATGACGTCATCGCGGACTTACCTTTGGCACGTATGGATAGGATTCCTCGGTATCGATTCCGTTGTTTTTGATGATGTAGGCAAAAGCGTTGTCCATCAAACCTCCCTCACATCCCTGGTTTCCTGGAGATGAACGAAAAAGATATAAAAATGAAATGATCCGTTCCTCGAGAAATCCAACAGTATGAACTCTGCCTAATGTACGATCCAGATCAGCCTACGCAGTCCGCGCATGCTAATTCGTGCCGACACATTCCGTCTCAGAGGGAAAGAGGGAAAGAGTAATGATTCCTGAAACAGGAAATCAACTGGGTGCGAAAAGTGTCTGCCCGTTTTAGCCTGTGCGGCATGCTTAGGCTGATCCGGGTCGATACTTCTCGCAGAGTCCACAATGTTGGTTTTCTCGCGTTACGGCTCAAAACCAGCTGAATGCTTAAAATCTGCGGTTACAAGTTTTGGCGTTATGAGTTAGCGGTGTTGTAAAATAGAATGAACCTCGTTGAGTATACAGTTATTAAACCTCTCTCACCTGTAGACGCACTTTGACTCATATGCAGCAGACGACTTTTGCAAAAAATCTTTTTCACTTTTTTTCAGAAATTATGCCTACAATTATAGAGACTTTCCCTATTTTTGATTAGATATTTTTAAAGTCGTCTGCTGCAGATTTGTTGTATGTGGGAAAGGGTTAGTAATGGCACTATAAGGGCACTATACATGTGCCACAATCGTAGTACACACATATTGTTTTCATTTTTTATTATCAAACACTAATACCATTTTAGCGTAACCGTAATAGTTGTTATAAACAAACACTAATACCATTATTAGTAACCGTACTATTTGTTTATATCTACCGGTTTCCTAAGTTTGTGATCATAAGCACTAAGATAAACTACATTGTCAAGTACTAAATAAATCTTTAGACAACAGAAAATAGTAACACACTTCTCAATTGACTGCAAGTACAAAGTCATGCGAGAAAAGGACGAACATGATAACGTGAGGAACTAAGATAGAATTGGCTATTCTTCTTGTGTCGAACAACGAAAGCTCAATTTGTTATGACGAGGGCAATCAACCCAGGTGTCAAGGGGTTCGAACCACGGCTCGGCCATTCATTCTATTCGATTATTTATATAAGAGTCACTGTGAGTATAAGTGAACTACCGCGTGGTGCATATTGTGGTTTATTATAGCACTTCGTCATTTTTGAGACATTTGATGAACTCTTTTTACTATTCTACTTATTCTTGGTAACATTGAATTGAAGACAAGAGTTTTTCTTACATTAAGAGCACTTTCTCCTTTACCTTAAATGTTTTTAAATGTCGTCTGCTGCAGATGCGCGAAAACGCTTAGGCAGCGGCGTCAAGGACTGCGTTCGGACAACTTTATGTCTTGCTCGTGTAAATTTAACTGTCACATAATGCAAACATTGCGAGTTCCGTTTATTATATATAGCTATGTAAACGAACTCCGATATATATTCACCGTGCGACAGTTCAGTTTATACAGAGCCTATCTGGTTTCATACCTTCGGGTTTGGAGCAGTCCATCAGATTCTTCTCTGAGAGGGAAACAAGTTTTCCGTTCTTCTTGAAGTTCTGTCCCTCCAGGGAACCAGTTGCGGAGAATGACCAGCAGGATCCACATTGACCCTGAAAATGGACACAATTGAAATTCCAGGTAATATAAGGAACTTCAAACTTGTCTATAGGGTACTCGCGATAACTTCAACAATTGGAAAGTGCGATTGTGCAAACCAATCGGTGATATCACTGTTTGGTCGTGATCAATGTCATTTAAGTGGCCCTGTGGTCAAGTGGTTTACATACTGGATTGTCAATCCAGAGGTCTGGGGTTCAAATTCCGGTCCGGATTCTGTACACGATATAGTGTACGCTATCAAAAGGGCTAAACATAGTATGCTTGATCAGAACAATTGGTCTCTATATAATTACATTACATGATGTATTCGGGTTACCTGATTTTTAATTGGTGTGACGTAACCCTTTGTCCTCCAATCAACAGTGTCGGGGAGATCTGTAACCTTGACGTTCATTGGTGGTTGGTATTTGCTGCAGACACTTCGGCTTACGTTTTGTTTGTATCCGTTCAAAGTGGCGACAAACTCCTCTGAGGTCTGAAACAGAACAGAATAGAATTGGTGATCAGAGTTTTCGCCGACGTTTAATGTGCTTGGACACTCTTTAATTTATAAGGGGAGCTGATCAATACATGTACATAATTCCGAGAACGATTCTGGCAAATATTTATATCCTTCAGTAACCATTTCTCGTATACACACATTTTGCAACAGATGACTGTCTCGACAAAACATCGGAATGTATATAAAATTCTATATTTATCAAAGCGTAATTTGACTATTGTTGAAAGCATTGGTGAAAAAGGAGCAATTTCTCAACGTTGCAAAGTGTTAACACAAGCCGTCTGCTACAAATGCAGAATTAATGCAAACCTATACCATGAATTTCAAAATAAAAATAAAATAAAAACAATATTTGCAGGTACCAATCGTGACGTTACGAGTTGCAGACTTGAGATTTTGTATGATTGCATCGTGCTTTACACCGCTTTCAACACGATGAGAGAGTTTGCATATGTTCAAAGTCGTCTGCTGCAGATTTGTTGTATGTGGAAAAGGGTTAAATAATCTCACCATATCGGCATATTCATTGACACCAAGTCTGAATGTATGGACGCCATTGTCGGCCTCGAGATTGTGGCTTTGGATGTATCGGAGATTCCTCTCCCAGATCAGACGTCTGTAAATATTAATCATAATAAAAATAATAACATAAAAATATTAGTATATCCAGATATTACGTTTGTAAATATTAATCCTAATAAAAATAATAATATAAAAGAATAGTATAAAATGATAAATAATATTATAAAATGATAAAAAATATAACATTAAAATGATAAATAATATAACATTAAAATGATAAATAATATAACATTAAAATGATAATAATATCATATTCTATAAATGATATTATAAAATAATAAATAATAGTACAAAATGATAAATAATATTAAAATGATAATTAATATTATAACATGATAAATAATAGTATAAAATGATAAATAATATTAATAATTATATGAATAATAGTATAAAATGATAAATAATATTAATAATTATATGAATAATAGTATAAAATGATAAATAATATAAATAATTATATGAATAATAGTATAAAATGATAAATAATATTAATCATTATAAACAATATATATGATCATAACAAAATTACTACAAATGATACTCCCAAAAGAGCTCTTGTATTTAAAGTATCATCTGAGCCGTTTCCGCGAGAAAACCAACATTGTGGACTCGGCGTAAAGTATCGACCCGGATCAGCCTAAGCATACAGCACAGGCTTACCCAGATAGACACTTTTCGCCGCCTGTGGATTTCCTGTTTCATGTATCATTTCTCAATACCTCTATCCGACTGAGACGGAATATGTCGGCCCGGATCAGTCTGCGCGGACTGTGCAGGCTGATCTGGTTCGATACATCACGCAGAGGCCATACTGTTGGTTTTCTCGCGGGACGGCTCATCTAGATTCCTTAGACGTCCTTATTATAATCACCCGAGTCCATTATCGATATCTAGGTCAATCTCAGCGGAACATATTCTATATTTAGAAATTGGGCTCAACTCGACTTTTATAATATAGCAAAGAATATTTAAATCAGTTGACTATTGTCTATGTTAAAGTTAATTGCAATTTCGCCTCGATTTACCGTGATGGTTAAATAGTGTATAAGAATGAACTTCCGACTTTACACGATGTTTAAATAGTGTATAGGGATGAACTACTGATTTTCCGCGATCGTTAAATAGTGTATAAGAATGAACTCCTGATTTTCCGCGATGGTTACATAGTGTATTAGAATGAACTTCTGATTTTCCGAGATGGTTACATAGTGTATAAGAATGAACATCTGATTTTCCGCGATCGTTAAATAGTGTATAAGAATGAACTTCTGATTTTCCGCGATGGTTACATAGTGTATTAGAATAAACTTCCGACTTTCCGCGATGGTTAAATAGTGTATAAGAATGAACTTCTGATTTTCCGCGATAGTTACATAGTGTATTAGAATGAACTTCTGATTTTCCGCGATAGTTAAATAGTGTATAAGAATGAACTTCTGATTTTCCGCGATAGTTACATAGTGTATAAGAATGAACTTCTGATTTTCCGCGATGGTTAAATAGTGTATACTAATCCAGACAACACCAACTATACATTCTGATAAACAGATTCCTCACCTAAGACCTTCGACATTAGAGTCATACTGCTTGTTGTAAGCTTGTTTAAATAATGTCCACTCCCCGTCTAATTCTACTGTGAAGGGATAAGCCAGGGCCAAGGCCATAAGGCAGGAAACTACGGCTAAACGAAACATCTGGAAAAGAATACAATGAATATACAGTCAAACCTGTGTTTAAAGACCATCAATGGGAAGTGAACAATATGGTCTTTGTTTACAGGTTGTCTTTAATTGCAAAGGTCATTTATACAGAACATGAGTATATGGGAAACTAAAAGTATGGTCGCTGTAGACAAGGAATCACTTTTCAAGGTGGTCTTTAGCACAGGTTCGACTGTACATGTAAAGAGATAAGCCAGGGGCCAATGTGATAAGGCATGAACCTACGACTAAATGAAACTTCTTAAAATTAAAATGAATATACGTACATGAGTATGTATAAGCCAAAGCCAATGCCGCAAATGCATGAAACTACAGCTAATCGAAATGTATGGAACAATACAATGGATATATGACCCGTTCCACGAGAAAACCAACATCATTGACTATGCGTAAGGTATCGACCCAGATCAGCCTGTGCAGTCAGCGCAGGCTAAACCGATCAGACACATTCTCTCTCAGGGGGATAGAGGTATAGAGTAATGATTCCTGCAACAGAAAATCCACAGAAGACGAAAAGAGTCTGTCCGGGTTTTCATAAAATAACTGTCGCAGTTCGAATTTGTAAACACTTTGAGATATAACATTGTAAGCGGCCCGATAAGCTCAGTCGGTAGAATACTGTACATGTAATCTTAGATACGCTAAGTTTGTTTTCTTAAAGCTCGGCTCAATATTCATTAATCGAGAATGTGTTGGTGTTTTTATATTCACATTCATTTTGGCCTGGTTTGTTTACCCAGGGATCATTAATAAGTGAATTGCCGTCGTAATATAACTGAAATAATATTTAAAACGGAGTAAAACCCAAATCAAACCAAACTATTTTGACAGATACGAATCTTATTGGAAGGATACATGTTTTTATTTTGTAAATATTTTATTGGCTGCACCATTTACATTAAATAAATAAGAAACTCTGGCAAAAGAACCACATACTTATGTTGCTACTTCATTTAAATATGTATAAAGATATGTGTGGTGTCTGTCTTTTAATAGAGCAATCTGATATGACGCAATTAAAAACAGTTTTTAATCAATTCACAATTTCAAAATAACCGAGCAATGAACTTTTTTACGCGACGTCCAATGAGATCGTTCAATTTAAACACATCATTGTAAATACCAAATGTAAAGACCTACTATGTTAAAGCATTCTTTTAAATACCAAATGTTAGGCCTACTATGTTAAAACATTATTTTAAATACCAAATGTATAGGCCTACTATGTTAAAACATTATTTTAAATACCAAATGTTTGGGCCTACTATGTTAAAACATTATTTTAAATACCAAATGTATAGGCCTACTATTTAACTTTATTTTAAATACCAAATGTATAGGCCTACTATGTTTAACAATTTGTAAACCTTCAACATTTTTTAAAGATATAAATAGTGGATCATGTTATGTTATCTTTCAAGTCACCTGCTTTAAATTTGTGTTATGGAAATCTGTAAAATATTGACAATTGTATGCATTTCTGTTTCAAATAGTTGAACATATAGTGGGAAAAGCACATGTAGATATGGTGCAGAAAGATCTGATCGTTTTTCCCCCAAAAAAATGTTGTCTACCGCAAATGCGTTAGAATGTATCAGAAAAACGAATAAATTGCTCAATTTTCAAACTTTAAATCAGTAAATAGTTAATTTGAAGTTGCAAATTTATTTCTCAAATGGTAAACGTCAATGTCATTAGAATAAGACTTAAATCTTCGCAGCAGTAGCATCTACTCTCGTATAAGGGAGAAGCACAATATAAGGTCTTATTTCAACGAGGTTGGTAAAAGTGAAAAATCAAAATCTTACCTTGTTTAAATTTATCCTGGTGCTTGTTCAAAGAACGTTGGATTTATTGAAGTCTGTGCCCCGGACCGTCCGCGTTTTATACTATTCCCAACATCATTCAGGCCACATGGTGGTCATGTGACACATAACGTCCCCGCGTGAGGTCACATGACATAAACATGACTGATAACGACCGGGGTATGTTCAATTGTTCTACATTAAATTTAAACCTGTATTAAATAGTACTCATGTCGAGTCAATGGAAAAAGGCAAATTGAGTTAGATTGATGACCTAGTAACGATGTTATTTGCATCCGTAAAGTCTTTCGGGATTTGAAGCAACACGGCGGACGAATAGCAATGCGTTTCAAATGGTACATGCAATGGGTTTTATGGTCATTCTGGCAAATATTCGCGTTGTTGAATATTTAAAGAGGTCCTTTCTCTATTACGGTTGAGGAGATAAGAAATGAACGAAGTAATGATGACATGACAAGATTAGACTGTATGAAAAGTGTTTTAAGTCCGTTGCTCATTTATGAAGCATTGCACATATTCTTGTGGTTCCCTGGGTCAATCTACCAGGGTCATATACCACCAACCTTATGAAGTGATACTTAGACCTTAAAAGCATATTTCATCATTTTTGTTTCCCTAATGAACGGTGGAATGTATTTAAATAAATGACAAAGTTGACAGAAATAGTTACATTGCAGACAAACAATACTTGTTAAGAAATTTTATTTAGCATTTTTATTAGGGAAACAAAAATAAAGAAATACGCCTTTAAGTTTTTAAGTATTACTAAACGCTAGGTAAGGTTTGCGGAATTAGATCCAGTACTGCCGTTTAGTTTAATCTGACACCAACATATCAGCCGTTATCATATACCCGATACCCTGAGCGCGATCTATGGTGTGTTTGTTGGATGATGGTATATGCCGCTTTCAATACATTTGAGCCGTCCCGCGAGAAAACCAACATTATGACCTCTGCATAATATATCGAACCAAATCACGCAGACTGATCCGGTCCGACACATTCCGTCTCAGGGACATAAAGTTATAGAGTAATGACTCCTGAAACTGAAAATCCACAGGAGGCGAAAAGAGTCTGTCAGGGTTAGTCTGCGCGGAATGCGTAGGTTGATCCGGGTCGATACTTTACACAGAGTCCACAATGTTGGTTTTCTCGCGGGATATCAGCCGTAATTATATACCCGAAATCTTGAGCACGACAGTTTGTTTGTTTGTATGGTGTATTATGCCGTTTTCAACAATGTTACAGTTATATCAAAGAGTTTCCAGTACTACTGGTCCATTTATCAAGACTATCGTAAAGCTAATCCCGCGCTCTTGAGCACCAAGGAGGGAAAGCCATAACTACCAATTTTACAGTCTCTGGTATCACATGACCCGACAGCGGATCGAAGAAGTAAAGAAGTAAGACGAACACTCTTCCCCTTCACCACTGGGATGGTCCTGAGTCGAAAAGAAGAAGGTCATTCATTATAATCGTCGATGTATCGGGTACGTTTGTACGTATATGCAGGCTAATTTTGATTATAGCATTTGTTCATAATTATTGTCTCCATACACCTATATGGATGGATACAAAATTTGAATATAAAAAATAAGGCCCGCATCACTTAAAAACCAACCGTCGAGACTTTGCTACCAATTAGGATCCAGGTCAGCCAGTGCAGCCTGATCTGGTACTAACCTGGTCGCCATTTAGTCTCACAATAATATCATCATCAAAAACAAGGGTCGTGTCAAACAAAAAACAACCTTTGAATCTTGGCTATCATTTAAGATCCAGTTAAGCAAATTCCGAATGATCTGGTACTACTGTGGTCGCCATTTAGCTTCAAAAGAATATTATTATCAAAAACAAGGGTCATGTCAAACAAAAAACAACCGTCGATACTTTGCTAACAACTAGGATCCAGGTAAGCCCGTGCAGTCGGATCTGGTACTACTGTGGTCGCCAGTTAGCCTCACAAGATTATCACTATCAAAAACAAGGGTCATGTCAAACAAAAACAACGGTCGATACTTTGCTACCAACTAGGATCCAGGTAAGCCCGTGCTGTCTGATCTGGTACTACTGTGGTCGCCAGTTAGCCTCACAATATTATCACTATCAAAAACAAGGATCATGTCAAACAAAAACAACGGTCGATACTTTGCTACCAACTAGGATCCAGGTAAGCCCATGCAGTCTGATCTGGTACTACTGTGGTCGCCAGTTAGCCTCACAAGATTATCACTTACAAAAACAAGGGTCATGTCAAACAAAAATCAACCGTCGATACTTTGCTACCAACTTGGATCCAGGTAAGCCCGTGAAGTCTGATCAAGTACTACTGTGGTCGCCATTTAGCCTCACAAGATTATCACTATCAAAAACAAGGGTCATGTCAAACAAAAAACAATCGTCGATACTTTGCTACCAACTGGGATCCAGGTAGGCCAGTGCTGTATGATCTGGTACTACTGTGGTCGCCAGTTAGCCTCACAAGATTATCACTATCAAAAACAAGGGTCATGTCAAACAAAAAACAACCGTAGATACTTTGCTACCAACTAGGATCCAGGTAAGCCAGTGCTGTCTGATCTTGTACTAACCTGGTCGCCATTTAGTCTCACAATAATATCATCATCAAAAACAAGGGTCGTGTCAAACAAAAAACAACCTTCGCATCTTGGCTACCATTTAAGATCCAGTTAAGCAAATGCCGAATGACCTGGTACTATTCTGGTCGCCATTTAGCCTCAAAAGAATATTATTATCAAAAACAAGGGTCATGTCAAACAAAGACCAACCGTCGAGACTTTGCTACCAACTAGGATCCAGGTAAGCCTGTGCTGTCTGATCTTGTACTACTCTGGTTGCCAGTTAGCCTCATAATATTATCACTATTAAAAACAAGGGTCATGTCAAACAATAAACAACCGTCGATACTTTGCAACCAATTAAGTTCCGGATCAGCCTGTGCAGCCTGATTTGGTTCTACCCGTGTAGCTATCTGGTCTAACAAGCATTGTTGAGACCTCCGTAGAACCGTTATGTTTAAAGTTATATTATGCAAGACTTGAACTTGATTGTAATAATAATTATTTTTCTGTCTTTTAATTGCACTTATGTTATTTCAGAAGCATCAAGCACTAATTGCTAAGTCATTGAATTCAATTCCATTCAAAATGTCCAAAGACTGGTTTTCGCAAGACGTAGCTTACGCAATTTAATATATTGCAACTGCGATGGTTGACATGGTAGCCGGGATAATTCGCACATAATTGCGGTCAATACTGTTTAAAAGCGGCGTAAACACGAAAATAGAAACAGAAGCCCTGTCAATAGTTGACCACCCCTTTCAAAAAGTGAGACAGATATTATTGTTTACATATGGGTAGCGTCGGTCGAATAGGAGACTTGGTGCATCGAGAACTGTGAACCTTTATCGCCAGTCTTTATTTACCGTCCAGGTATCCGTCGTGGAATAGTGGTTAGTGTCGGTGATTTAGGTCGACTCTCATTTTTAATAATGGAATAGAGTTGTTTTGCATTATTCCATATTTAACGATGTTCGCTTATGAGACCACTTCTGAAAAACTTTAAACGGGAATTGCAGTGGACTTCCCTATACAGATCGCCTTAACTTGACCTTTACGTCAGCAAATCAAATGGTCCTTTACCAAATCATCGTTATAAAACAGGTAAGATAACGTGCTCACGAGTGTTTAAATGAATATGTTCATTTCCAGACGACCCTTTATGCCGTGCAGTCAGATCCAATATGCGAACTGCGAAGTATTTGGGTCTGATTTAAATGAGATTGTAAAACTTAGTAGCAGGAACATGTCCTTGCGTGTATACATTACTGCTAATTTTCAAGGCCATCCGAGATGGTTTCGACCTAATTATTCGTAAACTATTTTATCTGGATAAATTCACCGTTTACATTAATGTATATAAACTAATCTCATTAAAATCAGACCATGATACATTCATGTTGATTGATTAATTGTGGTGTTATGCCGTTTTAAACCTATGTTTTAGACATATCACGGCGTCCAGTTCGCCTGCTCACATGTTTCCTAGCTTTCTCACAACAGTACTCCATAAAACATACTTTCCAAGACACTGGCTGCTTTTCCAAATAAACTGTTAGCCCATTGGGGAAAAACAAATGACGCTTATCACAATGACTTTTGTCAAACGTTGGAAAGAGTGTTGGTCGAGCTGGGATTCGACAGTCCGCGTCAAGCCCGCTGTGTGTATACATACGAACGTTTGCCAAAATAATAACAGTTTAATCTGTGTTCAGAATTTGTGCTCAAGTATTTCATTGGTCAGAGGCAAATTCGTTCTCCAAATTGATCAATCCCACAATCAGAAGATTTATTTGCTGGAGCACTGAGTTTTATAGTTTCGGAACCTGGTTTTAATGAGATTTATATCAATTGAAACTTTTGCTTAAAGCCTTTAAATGCGGTTTCGACCTAACTACTGGTAGATTATTTTAACAATGCACGCATACACAGTATTACTTCTTTTCAATGTCGTCCAAGGGTGTTTCGAACTTATTACTCGTAGCATAATAGTATTTAACAAGATCAAAACGTGTTTTGTAAACAAAGTAAAGGCTGTGACCTAGGGCTAAAGGACATTGAAGGACAGAGACCTAAAATCTAGAACATAGAGATATGTCGGTGACGTTCCTTATCTATTTATTTCAAAACGCCATTCCAATCTTATATAACGAAATTCCTTTTGGATCAGTATTTCTTTAACAGCCACCTCTCTCTCATATTTCGCGACCCTGAAAGTATTTGCCATGAGTGGGGTCGTCATTTCGCCTCGTTGTACTCTGATACAGAATGTGATTCTTATGATAACACTAATGTTGAGGATGTTTCTGCACGTAGTAATAGTATCAAGGTAGCACCTATTGTGAAAAGTGGTGATCACATTTCTCAGGTGGAAGTGTTATCATCATTGTTTACTTTAAAAGCCGGTAAAATGTGTGGTATTGACCGTGTCTCAAATGAGCACCTGATTCACGGAGGCCTTATTATGAAACACTATATAAGGTTTCTATTTGATTTATTGTTTGTTATAGTTTTGTTCCTGTCATGATTAAGCGTGGTACTATACTAACCCTTCACAAGGGAGGCGGCAAGCCGAAAAATGACTCTAACAGTTATCGTGATATAGCATTTTCCTTTTCTATTTTGATATTATACGAGGAAGTGTTGTTACAACGTCTTCCCAGGTCTATAAATAAACCGTTACCTCCGCTCCAGGGTGGATTTCAGTCCAATATGGGTAGTCCTATGACTTCTTTTATTCTTCATGAAAGTGTAAGATTTTCTTAAGAGAATGACAGTAAGTTGTACTCTTGTTTTTTCAGATGCTCGACAAGCTTTTGACCGAGTCTGGCATGACGGTCTATTTATCAAGTTATTTGAATTTGGTATTTCGCTTAAATTGTTAAAGACCATACTTGCTATGTATTCTAATATGTATAGCAGTGTTGTATATAGAGGCTTTTACTCAGACTGGTTCCCTGTTTTACAAGGTACCAGACAGGGTGGAGTTATGTCACCGTTTTGCATCTTGTATTTATTAATTCATTGCTTGAGCAATTAGTTTCCAGTCAGTTAGGATTTCAAATCGAAGGGCTCCATTTGTGTGCCCAGTCTTTTGCAGATGACATGACCCTTCTCTCTTTATTCATTACTTCTTTAAAAGCTATGATTGATATATGTTACAAATCCTCGTTTATGGAGATAGAAGAAGAAGAAGTTTATGGAGATATCAATATAACTTCAACAAGTGTGCAGTTGTTACATTTAATGAGCCCAAGCGTGCTTACAAACGCAGTACTCGTTCATGAAATTATTTATGAAAAAAGAGGAATACAATCATTTGGGAATAGAATGCAATAGATACGCTAACTACTCTTTACTTACTAAACATATTGATAGGAAATTAAGGGGAACATTTTTCGGTCTTATTAAGGAAGGACTACACGTACATGGGCTTAATCCCTTAACTAGCTATAGTATCTACAAATCTATTGTTATTCCTAAAGCGCTGTTTGGTTGTGAATTTTTACAGCCTCTTCCTGATCGAGACATGTTGACTTTAGAGAGATCTCATAGACTATGCTTAAAACAAATCCAAGGTCTAAGAAGTAGATCAAGGACAGATATTGTACTTGGTTTACTTTGTGTTCTGCCTCTAGCTGCCGAAATAGAGAAGAGAAAACTTGTTTCTTCGGTCAACTGTGTCGATTAAAAAAGGGATTGCACAGCCAAACGTTTGTTTTTATTACTTCTTAGTTTGTTTAAGAATGGGTCTTC
Organism: Serripes groenlandicus; assembly: GCA_031761405.1. Taxonomy (NCBI): domain Eukaryota; kingdom Metazoa; phylum Mollusca; class Bivalvia; order Cardiida; family Cardiidae; genus Serripes; species Serripes groenlandicus. The sequence goes on from JASEVX010000100.1 coordinate 407,133, forward strand.
CGATTTCGGGTTTATTTTAGGTGTTGTTTCTCTGCTACATATATATAGTATTTAAAAAAGCTTGGAAGACTATTTAGCATATGGCGATTTTCATAGTAGATATTTTTGGAAACATTGTATTAATACAAAGGTTCGTAACTACTATATAGAAGAATGGAATGTTAGAACGTCTTCGAGACAGTTTGTCTTATACAGAAAACTACAGTATCAGTTCTCTGCTAATCCAGTGTGGGACTACGCTAAACGTAATCCGAATATGCTATGTGCTTGTTTTTCTTATGCCCAAATAATTGTATACACGGCATGCACTGATTTCTCCCATTGCTCACGGTGTGGAAATAGTGATATTAAAACAAGTTTGACTGAGCATATTCTGATTAACTGTTTTTATGTAAGATCCCTATCGGATTCCTTTCAACAAATATCTTTTGTCAAATTTGGTAGTAGTACTTTCAATATGCTAGATTCTTTGAATGGTAAGGAGTATGTTGAAGCTCTATTCGGTTTGAATCTGAACTTGAACAGCGTACTGCTTAACGATTATGATATGTTTCACGAACATGTGGTACGATTTCTACATAACGTATAGAATAGTTACAAGTACTTTGCACCGGGTTAAATAATCTGATTGGTCAGAAAATAATCAATTCACCAAATTGACGAATCGGACCTCTTATTTGGAGCACGGAGTTCATTTCTGAGCACATAGAACGTTTCAATAGTTTTATAGTTTCGGGTCCTGCAGCTGAAATTGCAGTACTGCCGTTTATTTTATTCTGACACCAACATATCAGCCGTAATTATATACCCGAAATCATGAGCTCGATCTACGGTTGTTTATATGTATGATGGTATATGCTAGTTTCATTTGTCAGTTATATCACGTGGTTTCTAGTACTACTGGTCCATTTATCCAGACATCAGCGGGTTAGTCGTAAGCTAATCCCACACTCCTGAGCACCAATGAGGGAAAGCCATAACTACCACGTTTACAGTCTCTGGTATGACATGACCAGACAGCGGATCAAAGGAGTAAAGAAGTAAGACGAACACTCTTCCACTCCACCACTGGGATGGTCCTGAGTCGAAAAGAAGAAAGTGATTCATTATAATCTTCGATGTATTGGGTAGGTTTGTACGTGTATGCAGGCTAAATTTGGTTATAGCATTTGTTCGTAATTATTGTCTCAATACACCTATATGGATGGATACACAATTTAAATATAAAAAATAAGGCCCGCATCACTTAAAAACCAACCATCGAGACTTTGCTACCAATTAAGATCCAGTTCAGCCAATGCAGCCTGGTCTGGTACTAATCTGGTCGCCATTTAGTCTCACAATAATATCATCATCAAAAACAAGGGTCGTGTCAAACAAAAGACAACCTTCGAATCTTGGCTATCAACTAAGATCAGTTCAGCCAATGCAGCCTGATCTGGTACTACTCTGGTCACCATTTAGACTCACAAGTATATTATTATCAAAAACAAGGGTCATGTCAAACAACAAACAAGGGTCATGTCCAAGAACAACAAACAACCGTCGATACTTTGCTACCAAATTGGATCCAGGTAAGCCCGTGCAGTCTGATCTGGTACTACTGTGGTCGCCATTTACCCTCACAAGATTATCACTATCAAAAACAAGGGTCATGTCAAACAAAAACAAACCGTCGAGACTTTGCTACCAATTAATACCCGGATCAGCCAATGCAGCATGTGCATCCTGATTTGGTTCTACCCTTGTAGCCATCTGGTCTTGAAAGCATTGTTGAGACCTCCGCAGAACCGTTACGTTTAAAGTTATATTATACAAGAATTGAATTTGATTGTAATCATAATGATTTTTTCTTTCTTTTAATTGCATTCATGTTATTTCAGAAGTATCATGTCACTAATTGAATTGAATTCAAAATGTCCAAAGACTGGTTTTCGCAAGACGTAGCTCACGCAATTTAATCTGTCTAACTGTGATGGTAGACATGGTAGCCGAGATAATTCGGACATAATTGCGGTCAATTGTCTGTACCTATACTATTTTAAAGCGGCGTAAACACGAATATAGAAACATAATTCCTATCAATATTTGATCACCCCTTTCAAAATGAATACACAACCAATCTAATCTAAGAAGTGAGCCAGCTATCATTGTTTACATATGGGTAGCGACGGTCGAATAGGGGACTTGGTGCATAGCGAACTATGAAGTCGCTCTTGTCCGTCCAGGAATTCGCCGTGGTAGATTGGTTAGCGTCGGTTATTTGGAACCGGGCGTCAAAGTGTTCGATCCCATTCGAATTGTTGTATGAGGGAAAGGGTTAATTATATTACATTTGAAGTGAAGTATTTGAACGACGAAATGTGGCTTGTAACATTAAACCTTTCCCACATACACCAAATCTTCAGTAGACCACTTTATAAAACATCTGACCAAAAGTATAGAAACTCTATAAAAGTAAGTTTATTATTTTGTATTGATTGGAGTTTAAAACATTGTGACAAAAGTTGTAATTCGTTCGATGCAGAGGCTTCAAAAGGCAACTATATGTGGGAAAGGGTTAATACATAATTGATCAATCGATTGAAATTCGTGAGTGATTTGTAATGTATTTAATTCATTACCGTCGAGACTTTGCTACCAATTAAATTCTGGATCAGCCTGTGCAGCCTGATCTGGTTCTACCTTTGGAGCCATCTGGTTTTGCAAGCATTATTGAGACCTCCGTAGAACCGTTACGTTTAAAATTATATTATACAAGAATTGAATTTGTTCATGGTTTCATAACGATTTTTCTCTATCTTTTAATTGTATTTAAGTTATGTAATAAGTATTATGTACTTATTGTTATATATTTTAATTCAATTCAATTCAAAAAGCCCAAAGACTTTTTCGTATAACGTGTCTAAAGCCATTAAATCTAGTCTAACTGTAATGGTAGACATGGTAGCTGAGATAATTCGGACATAATTGCGGTCAGTTGTCTGTCCCAATACTGTTTAAAAGTGGCGTAAAGACGAATATGGAAACAGAAGTCCTATCAATAGTTGACCACCCCTTTCAATATGGATATACAAACAATCCAATCTAAAAAGTGAGACAGCTATCATCGTTCACATCGTCGGTCGAATAGGAGACTTGATGCATAGCGAGCCGTGAACGTTCCACATGGTCTCGCCAGTCTTTCTTATCAGTCCAGGAATTCGCCGTGGTAGAGTGGTAAGCGTCGGTGATTTAGAACCGGGCGTCGAAGTGTTCGATCCCCTTCGAGGCGCTCGTTGTTGGATGCACTTAGGCAAAGCACATTTCCAAGCGTAGTAGTAGTTTGTCTACCGAAGAATCTTTTTGGGTTTGGATATTCAATGTCCGTTTTATGATCTATACTCCTGCAAGAAAGATACTAGAAGTATCGCACAAATATATTCAGATTTGCGTTTGCGTGATATTGAAACGGCTATATAACAAGACCAGGCCCGGTTCGTACAGATTAAACTAGCAACACAAGAACATTTTACTTTGTGATCCGTATTTGTACTCAAATATCTGATTTGTTATAAGGAATTAGTCAATAAGAAGTCTTCTTTGGAGCAGAGTATTCATGTTGTCTGCTGCAGATTTTGTTATATGTATAGGTTAAGAGCATTGAAAACTACTCTTGAATCAGATGAGCGATATAGGACAACCTCTTGTGATATTGTACAATACAATACAATACAATACAATACAATACAATATGTTTATTCAGAAATTTAGGCCTCTGGCCCATTATACAAATTTACATTTACAAAATAAGTCCACATGAGTGACATCACAATCGAAAGGTTGAAGTAATAATATTTCTATCATAAGGTCCATATGTTTTCAAAGTTGTTTGTTATAATTGTGTTGCACACAGGAAAATGTTAATACATAAAATCTGCTACACAGAATTTAATATTAACCGAATAGTAAACTAAATTGTTTTCATATAGAGAGTTCATGCCAATTATGCACAATTTATACAATACATATAAGAATGATGTTTAATCTAATAATACAAGAATTGAAAACATGTATGGCTTAGCTTATAGTATTTTTCATATAACTTAACTTCCTGATTTTAAACGACTCGACCAAAATTTCGCAAGAGATATGCATATCGGTCTGGGATCAGCCATTTTTCATTGAATAGTTCTTTTGTTGGATATGATGATTTCCATTTTGCGTGGATGTATAAAGTCCTGAGATCATCATAAGCAGGACATACCATCAAGAAATGGAACTCATCCTCCACCACATGTATATTTCGTTTAAGGCACAAATCACAAAAACGTAAGTTATGATCAATTTTTTTATGTCTACCTTTTTTAATATTTAAACATGGCTTAGGCATCTGAAATTTGATAATATACGACGATTATTAAACGACATATCAATTGATAAATATCTTTTCGTATTTAGTAGTGATTTAAAGTATTTATAATAACATTGAACATATTGTTAGTTTTCATTGAGTCGTATGTATAGATTAAGAGCATTTAAAACTACTCCCGAATCAGGTGAGCGATACAGGACAATCAGGATGGTCCTCTTGTTATATTGTACCATAACATTAAAAAGGATGTTAGTTTTCATTTCAACTTCCTTGGCAGGTCGATGCACATGATGCCCAGTTCTCCACCATCTGCCGCCTCGGTGCGGTAGAGATAAAGCGTCCACCTAGAGTGCAGAAGGTTGCAAGTTCGATCCCCGGCCAGGTCATACCAAATACTTTAAAAATGGTAGTAGCGGCTGCCCTCCTTGGCGCTCACGGTTGCGGGGTTATCATTACGACTGACAGGCTGGTGTCAGGATAAATGGACCAGTAGTACTGGTAAGTAACTGAGCATATTGTTGAAAGCGGCGTAAAAACCAAAACAATCAATCAATCCACCATCTGCACATCTTTCTTGCTCCCCCCCCCCCCCTCCCCCTCCACCCCCCCCCACCCCCACCTGTGTCTGGGGACACCCAATGAGAATGGCAGTCACAGTTTGACACTTGCTTCAACCATAAGAGCCGACTATATCTGTCTGGACGATTGGGTCAATGCAACTCATGAGTTCTAGCAGGTGGGGTGGTATTGGTTTCATACCTTGTATATATTTCTATCTCGATGTATTATTAAGGTGTGGGAACAATTTCATCTTTCCTGTCCTTTGCTATATGACCTTAACTGACGAATACGGCGTAAAACTCAAAACAATCAAACTCTCATTTTGAATTGTGACAGCAGACGGGTTTTTAAAAACATATTGACAAAAGGAGAAATTGCTCAAAACGAGCAATTTCTCCATTTGCCACAGTGTTTTCCACTTTAAGTCATAGGTTATCCATTCAATTATAGAGAATCTGCTGCAGAATTGTCGTATGAGGGAAAGGGTTTTCTTACTGTTGAAGTGAAGTTTTTGAACTACGAAATGGATATTCGTATACAACATACGGGGTTTAACGCCGTTTTCAACAACTGATGTGGGAAAGGGTCAATGTGGTCGCTCTACTATCTAATCTTCCCCCGTAAACACCGTAACATAACTGAAATACTACCGAGAGCACAGGTGCCAGTCTCGTTTAAAATATAAAAATAGCATTTGACAATATATGGTCAAATGCTGTTTTTAGATTTTAAACGAGACTGGCAACTGTGATTTGACCGTTGGATATACAAAAGACAGATGTCTAGACAAGATGATGTAATCTGGTCTGCGCTCAACATTCTCTCATTTTACTCTTTCGCTGCCAAATTTCACAAAGACGACTTTTCCATGTTGAAAATTGGACCACTCCATTTTTGTTTTTCGACCAACAGGATATTGTCTTTAAGTTTAAACGAAGTATAAATAATAAGAATTCAATTTTTTTTTCATTCACCTTTTATTTACAAAGAGCGTCAGATCATTATATGCACTTTACTATATTGTTATTGACACAGTTTATAAATTCACACGAAAAACAAACAAGAAATCATATTAACAAAAAATACAATCGTCAAAAATCACGATGAAAAACCAAAGAATTTTTACGTTTGATTGATTTACAAGGTGGGGAAGCTAGCTGCTGTAGAAATACCACACATGTTCTTGTTGTTTCTGGCCATCATGATGTATCCCTTTTGACCCCAGCTTGGTCCCCAGCTGAAATGTACAGATAAAAATAGGTCATTCGACAGGTATAGGTAAGAATATCTGCGGGAAGCTTGTTACAATTTGTTCAAGTAAAACTGGCTGTTCTGGCTCTACACTGTTCACAAAAGCAAACTTGTACATTTAACCCTTTCCCTCATTTTTGACGCCTCTGCAGCAGGCAGACGAATTTTGAAAACATTATGACAAAAGGAGAAATTGCTCGAACATTTTCATTATGAGCAATTTTCTGTTCTCGGCAGAACTTTTTCAAAAGTCATCTGCTGCAGAGGGAAAAAAAGCGTCTACATGTGGAGAAAGGGTTAATTTACAATGAAACGTCAAAATAAGTTTCGTTCCAACGCGACGAAGTCCGTAATGAAGGAAAAACACTGCAATGTGTGTATGTTTGACAAGGCCATAAGATACTCAAATAGTCTTTATATTATCCGTATGCCATAATAAAAATGCTCGCAATGTTAGTTTTGAGAATCCCTCCCGTGTTTCTATAAATAGCCCCTGTATACGGTGTATATAGTGTAATAATAATGAGTTTTCTCATACGATAACATTACGGTCGTTATTATTATAGCACAAGAGAAAGTTGATGCAAAGCATCAATGTCGCCGGAAAAGACTGCATTGATTTATTTTTTAACACACATGTATTCTTGACTTTCATTAGTCTAAACATACACATAATGTTTTCATAAGGACTAATTCCAGGATTTTTGAAATTCCACATAGATCTACAAATTTCAGGATTTATTTTGGTCAGGATTTTGGATGTTTTGTAATTGTCAATAAAACCACAACAAATTAATACATTTTGGGATTTAAATCTACATGCAATAAAAAGCTATTAAATATTTCCATGTTTGAAGCAACAATGAAAACCTTTAAACGCTTAAAACATTGAGAAAACGGTTAAATTGCTGAAGACATGAACTTCCTCCTTTTTAATAATAATTATAATAAATATTTCACAGATGTTAAAATGTTTAAAAAGTAGACCACACTTGAAACAACATATCAGCTAAATTGTTTATCTAAATCGTTGATAAATACAATATATGTTTGGCGCAAGAGAAATGCCAGTTGCGAGTCCCATTACTATTTAATAGGTGGCAAGTATGAAATTAATTGGGTGCGAAAGAGCAGATTTTCTTTATTTCTAAATCTATTGTTTATCAGAGTTCGTTCTTCTCTTAATTTGTTTCAAGCCAAATAATCATTTAATATCACACATATTTAAACATTTAAGTGTGTAATATTAGCTATCTATCTGTAATAAGGTGTTTGAGCATTCTTTCGAAATGTTGACCCTCGATCGTTTCAAAATCGAGACGTAGTGTCAAACATCGAAGAAAGTGAATAAAACATCAGGCAAAGCGTTATTGCATTCGAGAGAAAAAAGCATTTCTATAGTATCTGTCTTTCTCCTATATTCGACCCATGCACTCGTTTCGTGACGTTTAAGAAATCAATTTGTCGTGCGACATTTTTTGTATGCATAAAAAAGTCACTTTTCTAAGTTTACATTTTACTTCCGGTTACTTCGCTTTGTTTACATTTTGACAATATGAAACTAGGTCACAAACTGAGGAAAAGGCGTTTCGACGTTCACGACCGATAAACAGGCTTATATTTGAGACATATTTTCACCAATTATTCTTATTTTTGTTTCTGTTACCAGTTTATGTTGATACTTATCTATTAAAAGGAGAATTCGACGTGATTTTAATATTGATAATCGGATGCATATGTAATCAAATTAGACTGTGCGACGTAAAGGTTTGTAGTTATCGCCTTCTCGACGTCTGTCATTGAACATATATTTACCTGTTCTTCACCAACCAGTAGTCGGCGCTGCCTTCTGTTCCGTATCCGACAGCCAATACACCGTGATCAAGTTTTGTCGATGAGCATCTCCTCTCTTTGTACACTCCAGATCTGTTAATCATACGTCAATAGTGTACTAACCCTTTCGCAGCCAAAGGCATTCAAAGCTTTTGCAAACAATGCTGATTCAGGTGAGACAACTCATAACGAGCCTTTTCTCCTTAAATCTGCATTGTTTGCCACTTAGACATTAAATTGTACCGAATTTCCTGTTGGACGAAAAATGGAGTGGTCCAATTTTCAACATGTAAGAGTCGTCTTTGAGAAATTCGGTAGTGAAAGGGTAAATAGTCAATACTCCAAAAATACCACAAACATGTAAGACGTTGGTTTTAACAAAGTCGAATAGTGAACTGACGATCAAAGGATAGTTTTATCGGAAAACAATAGTTATATCAAAAGGGAGGTAAAACATACCCTGCACACTACATACATATACCAGTTTTGTTTTAACTAAGTGAAATTGCGGACGAATGGTAAAAGGGAGATAACAAGTTGGCTGGAGTTTTAATATACATTGTATCTGTAATACTGTTGAAAACCGCTTAATATCCACATGAAACATAAACTCACATACAACTTCTATTTCAACAAAGTGAAAAGCGCGAACGTATGGTCAAAGGGTAGATAACAATAATAACGAAACAGTGTGCTTCAGGTCGAGATATATGTATCTGAAATACTGTTGTTTATTTATAAGTTTTTTTTCGCCGTTTTCAACATTATTCCAGTTATATCACAGCGACAGTTCACAAACCAATTATATGCTAGGAAATGTGCCTTGCCCAAAGGCACTCTACCATGAACGTGTTGTCGCGACTGGAGATCGGACCCGGGACGCCCGGTTTCAAATCCCCGACCCTAATTACACGACCACGGCTGATTCCATAAATAGGGGCTGTTAATAAACGGCGTATGATCCACATAACCATAAACCCACATACACTAAAGCAAACGCTTACTTGTATACTTAGTGTATGGTCCACATAAACATAAACCCCACATACACTAAAGCAAACGCTTACTTGTATACTTAGTGTATGATCCACATAACCATAAACCCACATACACTAAAGCAAACGCTTACTTGTATACTTAGTGTATGATCCACATAAACATAAACCCCACATACACTAAAGCAAACGCTTACTTGTATACTTAGTGTATGATCCACATAAACATAAACCCCACATACACTAAAGCAAACGCTTACTTGTATACTTAGTGTATGATCCACATAAACATAAACCCAACATACACTAAAGCAAACGCTTACCTGTATACTTAGTGTATGATCCACATAAACATAAACCCAACATACACTAAAGCAAACGCTTACTTGTATACTTAGTGTATGATCCACATAAACATAAACCCACATACACTAAAGCAAACGCTTACTTGTATAATTGGAATGATGAATGGCTGGCATCAATGGCCACGGAGATAGGACCAACTGTGGCCACAGCGGACTGGAGGTCGTCTTCTGAACCTACGGCGATATCCTCACAGCTCTTCTCGGTGGCTCCCACATTAGCGGAATTGAACTTACATTTACCGTTCTGAAATACACGTTATATGATCCGTCCGGCGAAAAAAACAACATTGTGGACTTTGCGTAAACTATCGACCCGGATCAGCCTAATCATGCCGCACAGGCTTACCCGGGTATACACTTTTCGCCTCCTGTGACTTTATACCTATATCCCCCTAAGACGGAATGTGTCGGCCCGGATCAGTCTGCGAGGACTGCGCAGGCTGATCTGGGTCGATATATTACGCAGATGCCATAACGTTGGTTTTCTCCCGGGACGGCTCAATCATGAACCTCATATATTATATACTTATCAATGGCTTACTTATTTGGAATGACGATACCATTTTACCGGAACTACTTCACTAATGAGTATCAAAGGTTGTCTCTATGTCGACTTCAAATGTCATAATTATAAAGATTGAAAACGACCTGTTTACCTCGCCCCGTAAATACATGTAGATGGACGCAAAGTAGTCTGTAATATCTATGTAATATCCTATGGTCGAAATATTGAATTGAAGTGGGGGTTTTATTGTCATATATATTTAATTCCATGCGGAATGGAACTTTTAAATATATTCAAAAATCACTTATGTATGTTCTATGACACAGAGGAGTAGATAAAGGGTAGTAGACTGGTCTTAGAGGAGTAGATAAATAGTAGTAGTCCGGTCTCAGAGAAGTAGATAAAGGGTGGTAGTCCGGTCTCAGAGAAGTAGATAAAGGGTAGTAGTCTGGTCTCAGAGGAGTAGATAAAGGGTGGTAGACTGGTCTCAGATGTGTAGATAAAGGGTAGTAGACTGGTCTCAGAGAAGTAGATAAAGGGTGGTAGTCTAGTCTCAGAGGAGTAGATAAAGGGTAGTAGACTGGTAACAGAGGAGTAGATAAAGGGTAGTAGTCCGGTCTCAGAGAAGTAGATAAAGGGTAGTAGACTGGTCTCAGAGGAGTAGATAAAGGGTTGTAGTCCGGTCTCAGAGAAGTAGATAAAGGGTAGTAGACTGGCCTCAGAGAAGTAGATAAAGGGCAGTAGACTGGTCTCAGATGTGTAGATAAAGGGTAGTAGACTGGTCTCAGAGGAGTAGATAAAGGGTAGTAGACTGGTCTCAGAGGAGTAGATAAAGGGTGGTAGACTGGTCTCAGAGAAGTAGATATAAGGTAGTAGACTGGTCTTAGAGGAGTAGATAAAGGGAAGTAGACTGGTCTCAGAGGAGTAGATAAAGATAGTAGACTGGTCTCGGAGGAGTAGATAAAGGGTAGTACACTGGTTGACAGTTCTGATGACGTCATCGCGGACTTACCTTTGGCACGTATGGATAGGATTCCTCGGTATCGATTCCGTTGTTTTTGATGATGTAGGCAAAAGCGTTGTCCATCAAACCTCCCTCACATCCCTGGTTTCCTGGAGATGAACGAAAAAGATATAAAAATGAAATGATCCGTTCCTCGAGAAATCCAACAGTATGAACTCTGCCTAATGTACGATCCAGATCAGCCTACGCAGTCCGCGCATGCTAATTCGTGCCGACACATTCCGTCTCAGAGGGAAAGAGGGAAAGAGTAATGATTCCTGAAACAGGAAATCAACTGGGTGCGAAAAGTGTCTGCCCGGATTAGCCTGTGAGGCATGCTTAGATTTATCCGGGTCGAAACCGTTCTCGCAGAGTCCACAATGTTGGTTTTCTCGCGTTACGGCTCAAAACCAGCTGAATGCTTAAAATCTGCGGTTACAAGTATTGGCGTTATGAGTTGGCGGTGTTGTAAAATAGAATGAACCTCGTTGAGTATACAGTTATTAAACCTCTCTCACCTGTAGACGCACTTTGACTCATATGCAGCAGACGACTTTTGCAAAAAAATCCTTTTCACTTTTTTTCAGAAATTATGCCTACAATTATAGAGACTTTCCCTATTTTGGATTAGATATTTTTAATGTCGTCTGCTGCAGATTTGTTGTATGTGGGAAAGGGTTAGTAATGGCACTATTCATGTGCTACAATCTTAGTACACACATATTGTTTTCATTTGTTATTATCAAACACTAATACCATTTTAGCGTAACCGTAATAGTTGTTATAAACAAACACTAATACCATTATTAGTAACCGTACTATTTGTTTATATCTACCGGTTTCCTAAGTTTGTGATCATAAGCACTAAGATTAACTACATTGTCAAGTACTAAATAAATCTTTAGACAACAGAAAATAGTAACACACTTCTCAATTGACTGCAAATACAAAGTCATGCGAGAAAAGGACGAACATGATAACGTGAGGAACTAAGATAGAATTGGCTATTCTTCTTGTGTCGAACAACGAAAGCTCAATTTGTTATGACGAGGGCAATCAACCCATGTGTCAAGGGGTTCGAACCATGGCTCGGCCATTCATTCTATTCGGTTAATTATATAAGAGTCACTGTGAGTATAAGTGAACTATCGCGTGGTGTATATTGTGTTTTATCATAGCGCTTCGTCATTTTTGAGACATTTAATTAACTCTTTTTACTATTCTACTTATTCTTGTTAACATTGAATTGAAGACAAGAGTTTTTCTTACATTAAGAGCACTTTCTCCTTTACCTTAAATGTTTTTAAATGTCGTCTGCTGCAGCGCCGTCAGGACCACTGTATGTCTTGCTCGTGTTTTGTTTGTTTGTTTGTTTGGAGTCTAACGCCGCTTTCAACAGCTTTGGTCATATCACGGCGGTCAGTGCACCTACCCATGTTTTCCTGGCTTTCCCACACCAGTACTTACACTACATTCTTTCGAAGCCACTGACTACTTTCTCACATAGATCAGAGGTGAGAGGCAATGGAAAACATCGCCCGAAAGAATGTCGCCGCAACCGGGTATCGAACCCGTGACCTCCAGATCACGAGTCAGATACGCTACCAATTGAGCTACCCGGCCGGGTCCCTTGCTCGTGTAAATTTAACTGTCACATAATGCAAACATTGCAAGTTCCGTTTATTATATAGCTATGTAAACGTACGCCGATATATATTCACCGTGCGACAGTTCAGTTTATACAGAGCCTATCTGGTTTCATACCTTCGGGTTTGGAGCAGTCCATCAGATTCTTCTCTGAGAGGGAAACAAGTTTTCCGTTCTTCTTGAAGTTTTGTCCCTCCAGGGAACCAGTTGCGGAGAATGACCAGCAGGATCCACATTGACCCTGAAAATGGACACAATTGAAATTCCAGGTAATATAAGGATCTTAAATTGAAGTTCAAACTTGTCTATAGGGTACTCGCGATAACTTCAACAATTGGAAAGTGCGATTGTGCAAACCAATCGGTGATATCACTGTTTGGTCGTGATCAATGTCATTTAAGTGGCCCGGTGGTCAAGTGGTTTACATGCTGGATTGTCAATCCAGAGGTCTGGGGTTCAAATTCCGGTCCGGATTCTGTACACGATATAGTGTACGCTATCAAAAGTGCTAAACATAGTATGCTTGATCAGAACAATTGGTCTCTATATAATTACATTACATGACGTATTCGGGTTACCTGATTTTTAATTGGTGTGACGTAACCCTTTGTCCTCCAATCAACAGTGTCGGGGAGATCTGTAACCTTGACGTTCATTGGTGGTTGGTATTTGCTGCAGACACTTCGGCTTACGTTTTGTTTGTATCCGTTCAAAGTAGCGACAAACTCCTCTGAGGTCTGAAACAGAACAGAATATAATTGGTGATCAGAGTTTTCGCCGACGTTTAATGTGCTTGGACACTCTTTAATTTATAAGAGGAGCTGATCAATACATGTACATAAATAATTCCGAGAACGATTCTGGCAAATATTTATATCCTTCAGTAACCATTTCTCGTATACACATTTTGCAACAGATGACTGTCTCGACAAAACATCGTAATGTATATAAAATTCTATATTTATCAAAGCGTAATTTGACTATTGTTGAAAGCATTGGTGAAAAAGCAGCAATTTATCAACGTTGCAAAGTGTTAACACAAGCCGTCTGCTACAGATGCAGATACTAATGCAAACCTACACCATGAATTTCAAAATAAATATAAAATAAAAACAATATTTGTCGGTACCAATCGTGACGTTACGAGTTGCAGACTTGAGATTTTGTATGATTGCATCGTGCTTTACACCGCTTTCAACACGATGAGAGAGTTTGCATATGTTCAAAGTCGTCTGCTGCAGATTTGTCGTATGTGGAAAAGGGTTAAATATTCTCACCATATCGGCATATTCATTGACACCAAGTCTGAATGTATGGACGCCATTGTCGGCCTCGAGATTGTGGCTTTGGATGTATCGGAGATTCCTCTCCCAGATCAGACGTCTGTAAATATTAATCATAATAAAAATAATGATATAAAATAATAGTATAAAATGATAAATATTATTATAAAATGATAAACATTATTATAAAATAATAAATAATATAACATTAAAATGATAAATAATATTATATTCTATAAATGATATTATAAAATGATAAATAATAGTACAAACTGATAAATAATATTAAAATGATAATTAATATTATAAAATAATTATATGAATAATAGTATAAAATGATAAATAATATTAAAATGATAATTAATATTATAAAATAATTATATGAATAATAGTATAAAATGATAAATAATATTAATCATTATAATCAATATTTATGATCATAATAAAATTACTACAAATGATACTCTGAAAAGAGCTCTTGTATTTAAAGTATCATCTGAGCCGTCCCGCAAGAAACCAACATTATAGACTCTGCGTAAAGTATCGACCCGGATCAGCCTAAGCATACAGCACAGGCTTACCCAGATAGACACTGTTCGCCTCCTGTGGAATTTCTGTTTCAGTGATCATTTCTCTATACCTCTATCCCACTGATACATTACGCAGAGGCCATAATGTTGGTTTTCTTGCGGGACGGCTCATCTGGATTTACATGAGAAATGCGTATTGTTACTCTCTAAATATGGATTCCTTAGACGTCCTTATTATAATCACCCGAGTCCATTATCGATATCTAGGTCAGACTGAGCGGAATATTCTATATTTAGAAATTGGTCTCAACTCGACTTTTATAATACAGCAAAGAATATTTAAATCAGTTGACTGTTATCTATTTTAAAGTTTATTGCAATTTCGCCTCTTACCGTGATGGTTAAATAGTGAATAAGAATGAACTTCTGATTTACCCCGATGGTTAAACAGTGTATAAGAATGAACTTCTGATTTTCCGCGAGGGTTAAACAGTGTATAAGAATGAACTTCTGAATTTCCGCGATGGTTAAAGAGTGTATTATAATGAACTTCTGTTTTACCGCGATGCTTAAATAGTGTATAATAATGAACTTCTGTTTTACCGCGATGCTTAAATAGTGTATAATAATGAACTTCTGTTTTACCGCGATGGTTAAATAGTGTATTAGAATGATCTTCTGAATTTCCGCGATGGTTAAATAGTGTATAAGAATGAACTTCTGATTTTCCACGATGGTTAAATAGTGTATACGAATGAACTTCTGTTTTACCGCGATGCTTAAATAGTGTATCAGAATGAACTTCTGATTTTCCGCGATGGTTAAATAGTGTATAATATTGAACTTCTGATTTTCCAGACAACACCAACGATACATTATGATAAACAGATTACTCACCTAAGACCTTCGACATTAGAGTCATACTGCTTGTTGTAAGCTTGTTTAAATAATGTCCACTCTCCGTCTAATTCTACTGTGAAGGGATAAGCCAGGGCCAAGGCCATCAGGCAGGAAACTACGGCTAAGCGAAACATCTGGAAAAAATTACGATAAATATACAGTAAAACCTCTGTTTAAAGACCACAAATGGGAAGTGAACTTGCTGGTCTTTTTTTCACAGGTGGTCTTTATTTACAGGAATGAATACAATGAATATACAGTCAACCTGTGTTTAAAGACCACCCATGAACAATCTGGTCTTTGTTCACAGGTGGTCTTTAATAACATGGTAATTTATATAGAAAATGAGCATTTGGAAAACTAAAAGTATGGTCGTTGTAGACAGGGAATTGTTATTTCAAGGTGGTCTTTAGCACAGGTTCGACTGTACATGTATAGGAATAAGACAGGGCCAATGGGATAAGGCATGAAACCTACGGCTAAAAGAAACATCTGGAAAAATACAATGAAAGAACTGCACGGACTGATCTGGATCTTCAATGTTCATAAATGTCAACTTATATCTGTTTAGCAAGGACGGCTTCATAATAAAATATATAAGGATAAGCCAATGTAAATATCATGAGGCATGACACAACGGTTAAACAATGCATCTGATAATAAAAGCACTGCAGTGCTGACGGCCTAGGGGCTGCTGGAAGGTTGAATATTTCACGTGATTTCTTTCTTTTTTTCTGTTCATCTTCGCGAATGTTAATAATGTTAACAAGCGTCCATATTTGACCTCTTGGCGCATTAATTTCTAAAGCATTTCTTAAACTTATATTGGAGTACTCACGCCTTAAGTTTTTCACTGATGTTCCAACAACATTAAAATTATATTCATGGGGGAGATCCTAATTTTTTAAATGCAGTTTGTTGAATCCATGATAAACTGTTTTTCTCGCGCAGTTTCTCATGCGTTGTTTTGGTGCTAACAGCAATTGGCAGGCTGCCAACTCCGAAAACAATGGTATTATTACTACTGAAGCCCCTGGCCAAAAAAACAAGGCAGACTTCTTTACGAGCACTTAATTGTTCGTTTTTTTCTTATTTTCGAAATACTGGCGGTATTTATAGGTTCTGCCCAATCACGCAGTATATTGAATTGTATATTCTTTGTTAAGCGTTTTTGTGATTTCCACCAATTCAAAACACTTCAAAAAAGGCTATTATTAAAACCGCAGATTTAAAGCGCCATAAATGAAATGAACCGTTTTTTTAAAACCTTTTCTCACCCTATAGACGCATATTTATGCATTTACAGCAGACGACTTTGGAAACATTGTGACAAACAAAGAAATCGCTCAAAACGATAATGATATCATCGGTAAAATACTCGACTTAAAAGCGAAGAACACCGGTTTTGTGTCCCGGGCTGGATTCATGTTCTTTCTCTCCCTGTTACATTTTATACATGCTTATACAGATCTTGAATACGCATATGTTGTTTTCTTAAAGCTCGGCTCTATATTCATAAATTGAGTTCTTTTTTTTAATGAGAATGAATAAGTAATTTATGTATTGGTGTTTTTATATTTACATACATTTATTTTGACCTGGTGTGTTTACCCAAGGATCATGAATTAGTGAACTGTCGTCGTGATATAACTAAAGTAATATTGAAAACGGAGTTAAATCCGCAATCAAACAAAACTATTTTGACAGGAACGTGTGAACCGTACTATCTGATGGTAAGGAAACAACAATTTAGAATATCTTTTCCGATTTTTTTTTTTTGTAAATATTTTATTGGAAGTGCCATTTACATTATACTTATAAACAAGAAACACTGGCAAAAGAACCACATACTTATGTTGTTTGCTGTTTTACTTCATATAGTTATGTCTAAGATATATATGTGTGGTGTCTTTCAATTAAGCGATCTGATAGGACGCCGTATAAAACGTCATAAATCAATTAACCGGGCAATTACTTTTTTACGCGACGTCCAATGAAATCGCTCGATTTAAACACATTATTTTAAATAACAAATGTATAGGCCTACTATATTAAAACATTATTTTAAATACCAAATGTATAGGCCTACTATGTTAAAACATTATTTTAAATACCAAATGTTTGGGCCTACTATATTAAAACATTATTTTAAATACCAAATGTATAGGCCTAATTTGTTAAAACATTATTTTAAATACCAAATATATAGGCCTACTATGTTAAAACATTATTTTAAATACCAAATGTATAGGCCTACTATGTTAAAACATTATTTTAAATACCAAATGTATAGGCCTACTATGTTTAACAACGTGTAAACCTTCAACACCTTTTACTGATATAACTAATTGATCACGCTATGTTATCTTTCAAGTCGTCTGCTTTAAATTTGTTTTACGGAAATCTGTAAAATCTTGACAATTGCATGCATTTCAATTTCAAATAGTTGAAAACATAGTGGGAAAAGCTCATGTAGATATGGTGCATTGCCAGAAAGATCTGACCGTTGTCTACAGCAAATGCGTTGAAGATATCAGAAAAACGGTTAAATTGCTCAGTTTTCAAACTTTAAATCAGTAAATAGTTTATTTGAAGTTGCAAATTTATTTCCCAAATGGTAAATGGTAAACGTCAATGTCATTAGAATAAGACTTAAAGCTTCGCTGCAGTAGCACCTGCTCTCGTATAAAGGAGAAGCACAATATAAGGTCATTTAAATGAGGTTGGTAAAAGTGAAAAGTCAAAATCTTACTGTGCTTGTTCAGAGTACGTCGGATTAACTGAAGTCTAAGTCCCGGACAGTCCGCGTTTTATACTATTCCCAACATCATATAGGCCACATGGTGGTCATGTGATACATAACGTCCCCGCGTGAGGTCACATGACATAAACATGACTGATAACGACGGAGTATGTTCAATTGTTCTAAATTAAATTTAAATCGGTATTAAATGGAACTCATGTCGAGTCAATGGAAAAAGTGCAAATTGTGCTAAATTGATGTCCTAGCATTGTTGAAGGTCTTTCCATATTAGAACCAAGCTTGGCTGACGAAGATCAATGCGCAACAATGCATCGGGGTTCAAGGTCATTCAGCAGGGTACGAAGCTTTATAACTCCGAAAACTTTCTCTGTGCTCAGAAATGAGCTCCATGCTCCAAATTAGTTTTCCGATTGGTCAATTTTGAGAACGAATTTGATTCTTACCAATCAGATACTTGAGCACAGGTAAAATTTGTATAGTTTTAGAGCTTGGCAACTTTTCGCGTATTTTAATTTTTATAGAGGTCTTTTTTTTTATGGATGAGGAGATAAGAAATGAACGATATAATGATGACATGACAATATTAGGCTGTATGAAAAGTGTATTAAGTCAGTTAACATTTTCCTGTAGCATTTCACTCATAGCAATGCGGTATACAAGGCTCCAAAACTAAATAAGTTTCATCTGTGCTCGGAATTTATGCTCATGTTTCTGATTGGTCAGAAGCAAAATCATTCTCCAAATTTACCAATCAAGCTCCCAAACTGTAAAGCTATAATCTGTTCTCAGACTTAGTGATCAAACTGTAAAACTTTAATCTGTTCTCATTAGTCAGAAATGAATCAATTCACCAAAAAGACGAATCAGAACTCTTATTTGTAGCACGGAGTTCATTTCTAAGCACATGGAACGTTTCAATAGTTTTATAGTTTCGGGTCCTGCAGCTGAATGTAAAAAATAAGGCCCGCGTCACTAAAAAGCAACCACCGAGACTTTGCTACCAATTAAGATCCAGTTCAGCCAGTGCAGCCTGTAATCTGGTATTAAAAATATCAACATCAAAAACAAGGGTCGTGTCTAACAAAAAGCAACCTACGAGTCTTGGCTACAACTAAGATCGGTTCAGCCAATGCAGCCTGATCTGGTACTACTCTGGTCGTCATTTACCCTCACAAGATTATTATTATCAAAAACAAGGGTCATGTCAAACAACAACAAACCGTCGAGACTTTGCTACCAATTAATATCTGGATCAGTCAATGCAGCCTGATCTGGTACTACTATGGTCGCAACAAACAAGGGTCATGTCAACAAAAAAACAACCGTCGAGACTTTGCTACCACATTACGATCTGGATCAGCCTGTGCAGCCTGATTTGGTTCTACCGTGTAGCCATCTGGTCTAACAAGCATTGTGAAACTTCCGTAGAACCGTTATGTTTAAAGTTATATTATGCAAGACTTGAATTTGATTGTAATAATAATTCTTTTTCCTGTCTTTTAATTGCACTTATATGATTCCAGAAGTATCAAGCACTAATTGCTAGTCATTGAATTGAATTTGAATTCAAAATGTTCAAAGAACTGGTTTTCGCAAGACGTAGCTAACGCAATTTTTTTTCTAGTGCAACTGCGATGGTTGACCATTGGTAGCCGAGATAATTCAGGACATAATTGCGGTCAATACTGTTTAAAAGCGGCCGTAAAACACGAATATAGAAACAGAAGCCCTATCAATAGTTGACCACCCCTTTCAAAAAGGATACACAAACAATCCAATCTAATAAGTGAGACAGATATCATTGTTTAACATCATGGGTAGCGACGGTCGAATAGGAGACTTGGTGCATAGAGAACTGAACCCTGTTCGCCAGTCTTTCTTGTCGTCCAGGAATCCCGCCGTGGAATAGTGGTTAGCGTCGGTGATTTGGAACCCTGCAGTCCAAGTGTTCCGATCCACTTCGAGGAACTCACGGTGGGGTGGCCTTAAACAAAGTCCATTTCCTAGCGTAGTAGTGGTTTGTTTACACACGAGGGATCTTGTCTCGGTTAGGGTATTCAATGACTAATGATGAATACACCTACAAGTAAGATACTAGAAGTATCGCCCTAATAAATGCGGACTCGTTGGCTTTTGCGTGATATTGCGTGATAATGCATGATGTTTGAAACGGCTATATAGCAAGCCACTGATGCGGTTTCTTATAGAGTCAACTTGCAAAACTAGAATCTTTTAATTTGTGCTCCGAATTTGAATCTTCAGATATCTGATTGGTCATAAGGAATTGGCCAATAAGAAGCCTTATTTAGAGCAAGTGTTCATTTCTTCGAGCATAGAGAACGTTTTCATAGTTTGTGGTCCTGGTCAAAGGCAAAACGACTCTTCGTTTTTAATAATGGAATAGAGTTGTTTTGCATTATTCCATATTTACACGATGTTCGCTTATTAGTCAGCCGGGCAGAAGCCCGCGACTTCTATTTTTAATAGCTTTTCGGAAATCACATGGGAGGGCGGCTTATTATTAGAAAGAAACAAATCTAGATGATTTGAACATATACAATTGTGGTTGTTTACGAACACTAATAAATGACACATCTAAAATGAAATAAAATATTCCGATTTTTAATGTTTGCAGGTTTTTTTATTTCACTCGCATTTAAGTTTTTGTCTTATTTACGAAGACAAAAGTGGTCCTTCAAGACGTGAACCAACACCCCTAATGCAGACTCTTATGTGTCATCATTGAGGTCAATTTCGGATTCTCCTTTTAATAGCAAATTTTAACTTACTAAATGTTGTTTTCATGTTCAAAGAGATGTCTTGATTTGTGTAGAATTCATTCAATAATGCTTAATCCATGAATGTCTAAAGTAGGAACTGTTTCTAAGCTAAATATAGACCCTATTCTGTTGTGTTGTTTCGTGACCGTTAACATCGATTTTCGTGCGCATGCGCATTTCGATATGAAAAAGCGAGTGATATTATTTTATTTTAGACAAGTACAAGACGAATGTTTGACGCAAAGCGTCAAAGAGAAGCCGCAATATTTCGTTGTACTGTAGAAATAAGAAAAAAAGGACCATTTTTAAATCCACAAACAATAGAACAATTTAAACTGTAGACGGTAATGCTGAATATATTTCTCCTTTTGAAGACTTTTGTTTTCTTCAAATTACCTCCCTTTAAAGCAATACCAGGATATTTACCTTGTGATTCGAATAAGATTGACAAACATTGAAATTATATGAATGAATACTATTATTTAAATAAGTAACAACAGCAAAATTAAATTTAAGCCAGATAAATGTGTACACATTTCGTTAATTTTTTATAGATACCCTAATGTATAGGTATGTATATACAATTTATAAGCAAATGTTTTCATTACTGCGTTCCTAATGATTGAATAGACTAAGGAAAGTCAAGAATACATAAATAAATCAATGCAGTCTTTTCCGGCGACACTGATGCCTTGCATCAACTTTCTCTTGTGAGACCATTTCTGAAAGACCTAAACGGGAATTGCAGTGGACTTCCCTATACAGATCCCTTAACTTGACCTTTACGTCAGTAAATCAAATTGTCCTTTACCAAATCATCGTTATAAAACAGGTAAGATAACGTTCTCAACGAGTGTTTTAAATTGAATATGTTCATTTCGAGACGGCTTTTTATGCCGTGTAGTCAGATCCAATATGCGAACTGCGAAGTATTTGGTCTGATTTAAATGAGATTGTAAAACACTTAGTAGCAGGAACATTTCCTTGCGTGTATACATTACTACTACTTTTCAAGACCATCCGAGATGGTTTCGACGTAATTATTCGTAAATTATTTTATCTGAATAAATTCACCGTTTACATTAATGTATACAAACTAATCTCCTTAAAATCAGACTATGATACATTCATGTTGATTGATTAATTGGGGTGTTATGCCGTTTTCAACCTCTTTTTTAGTCTTATGACGGCGTCCAGTTCGCCTGCACACATGTTTCCTAGCTTTCTCACAACAGTACTCCATAACAATACTTTCCAAGACACTGGCTGCTTTTACACATAAACTGTTAGCCCATTGGTGAAAAACAAATGACGACTTGTCACATTGACTTTTGTCAAACGTTGGAAAAAGTGTTGGTCGAGCTGGGATTCGACAGTCCGCGTCAAGCCCGTTGTGTGTATACATACGAACATTTGCCAAAACAATAACAGTTTAATCTGTGTTCAGAATTTGTGCTCAAGTATTTCATTGGTCAGAGGCAAATCTCGTTCTCCAAATCGATCAATCCCACAATCAGAAGCCTTATTTGCTGGAGCACTGAGAACGTTTTCAGAGTTTTATAGTTTCGGAGCCTGGTTTTAATGAGATTCATATAAATTGCAACTTTTGCTCAAAGCCTTTAATTGCAGTTTCGACCTAACTACTGGTAGACTATTTTAACAATGCACACATACACAGTATTACTTCTTTTCAATGTCGTCCAAGGGTGTTTCGAACTTATTACTCGTAGCATAATAGTATTTAACAAGATCAAGCGTGTTTTGTAAACAAAGTAAAGGCTGTGACCTAGGGCTAAAAGGACATTGAAGGACAGAGACCTAAAATCTAGAACATAGAGATATGTCGGTGACGTTCCTTATCTATTT